>JAMZAV010005778.1:0-40940 GCA_024449915.1 Sweltsa coloradensis
TTTTAAAGTTGAAAGTATTTTTATGAATATGACTCGTTAATTCAACGAGCTCGAAAGGGTTAAGTTCAAAACGATTTTCAGGTGAAACGGTTTAAACAAGAAGTGTATATCAAGAAATTTGAAAAACTAATTTCGAGGGAAACAGTTCTGAGATTTTGTGACTCGGCAACCATTTTGGAAAACAATTTCTAGAATAAAAGTGACATTTTTCGTTTATCTCCAGATAATATAATTGGCGATGATTGTAGGTCAAAAAAAGAAGTTCCACCGGGAAGATGATCAAAACAAAAGACTAACGCAAACTTGTGAACAAAAACTAAAAAAAACATTACACTGAGAAAACTGTAATGTTGATAAAACCTAACTGTTGTTAGCTTTTTTTACAAAATTTCACGGTTTATTAAAATGGCAAAAAAACTTTTTTCTAAAACTAAAGTCAATATTTTTGTATTTTGTGCAAACAAAGGGTTTGTTGATTCCTTTCATTAAATGTTAACTTCAGTTTGACGTGGAAACCTTTACGTATTAACTTCTATTGCCATGAAAAAAGAGAAGTTGTGATAATACTATAGGCATAGATTATCCAAATATCTGTAGACACAAATCAGACACAGACAGGTTGTATTCGTCACACGCCCCGGGGAGCCAACGAAACTTCCTTGGGGATACGACAGACGAGCTGTCTGTGTATGGGCCAGGATCATTCATAGAAGAATTCATTCAGTGGCGGGCCTAAGAATTAAGGCTATGGGGTTTTGATGTGGTGGGACCCAAATAATATTGGTAGGCAAATGCAAAGTGCGCGGGATTATTATAAAAAATGAAACTATATAACAGGTAGTAACGTTATAAATATAAATCATGGACTTTTTCACTGTTAGTTAACAAATATTTATTTAAATGTGATATTTCGATTTCTTTACAAAAATCTTTTATCAAACAAAAAATTAAGAATTAAAAAACAACAACAGACAGGACAAAAACATTTCACAAAATTATTATAAATATGCTGTGCATTAGTACCAAAATTATTAACAAAAAAGTTTTTTATGAATAAAATAAAAAACCAAAAAACAGAACTTAAATTGACAAGGGGGACAGTTATTGATGTATGGAAATAAAGCTATTGATCTAGTGATGACATTTTATGGACAGAAACTTTTCCAAAATGGCTCGATAATTAACACTAGGCACACTGATTGTGTGCCACACATGAAAACAAAAACCCGCTTCCTTAATTTTCCCTGGTGTTTGGGGATTAGACTCATGTACAAGGATTGAAGGTCTTCCAATTAAATATTGATGATGATTTTCATAAACTGTTCTGCGAGTTTTGAAGTATCAATCTTTATGTTGTTTCACATTGTTCTTTGTGTTTCTTTTAAATTTTTACCATCAAGGTCTCTTGGTTTCACCAATGTATCTAGCATCACATTCGCAAGGTATAGAATAAATAACACCCTTAGAGACTGGAACCTCATCCCTAGGTTAGTCTTGGTGAGAATGCTGCGCAACGTATTTTGACGAACTAAAAACAAACTCTTTTTGCATACGGAGCTAAATGCGTTTGATCTTTTCTGAAAGTTTTGGATTAAGTATCCATTTCAGACGTTTTTATAAATCCTAGGTTTAACCACCTCAATATATTTACTCATGTCAGGTTTGATGAATCTTTTGGAAAAATAGTCTTTTTTAACCAGTCATTTGAGTATACGTTATTCTTCATAGCACCAAATATTTTTTCCAGTTCAATTTTTAGGCTTGTGGGAGTTGAACAGATCAGTTGTGCACGAGAAACCAAACATTTAACCATACCTTCTTCAACATGTGAAGGTTGATTTGAATTAGCATTCAAATATTGATTGGTGTGTGTTAGTTTCCTATACACAGATGTAGAAAACGAATCTAAATCTTTCTTGATGAATACATCTAAAAACGGAATAAAACGATATATTTCTAGACAGCCAAATCGGGAAAAGGTATACATGGCACATGCTAAAGTTGTCATATGTAGAGAAGGTAGAAAATGCCAAATTACCAAATCATAATCATACTCATAATCGACGTCGTCATAATGAATAATAAGTCAACATGCTTCTTGGATAACTGTCAAAGTTTGTCGATCAGATTGCTAAGGTTAAGAAATGTTATAATTTTTTCACAGTTTTCATAAGACAAAAGTTCTTCATATGATAGATTTAAATTCAGTTGGAATTCAAACCATCATACTTAGAGCAGTCAATCAACAGATGATGAACGGATATCAACACATCACACGTGTCGCAAATCGGAGCAATCTTATCTCTGGTAAAATGATAGGCATGGGTGAGGTGTGTGTGCCCTATTCGTACTCGCGCCAACACAACCTCCCTACAACGAGAAAGTATGGAAGAAGGGGGTCGCACCTTCAGTGAAAGACAGGGCATCACACGACGCAGCTTATTATTCTGCAAAGCATTCCAACAATCCTGACCTAATTTCAATATATGGTTCTTGAACCCACTGTGGACATCAGGAACAGGTACGAGGTCAAAATCAGTAGAAGCTATTTGCGTTGCAGCCTTGGCTGCCAAGTCAGCTTCCTTGCTGCCAGAGATACCTACATGACCCGGAACCCAGCAGAATATGATTTTGTAGCCTCTCGCATGAATTGATTGATTGGATATTGCTTTACGTCTCATATTTATGCAACTTGGCTAATCGAGACGAAGGGAGGGACGTAAGGGATGACGCGGGGGCACAGGGGGTGGACAGGCCTGTGCTGGTCAGAACCAGCCACAAGCATGAAGTTTCTCCATGAAGAAACTAATGTCAATTACTAAATGGTGGGTAGAGAACATGACGTGGAGTGCCTGAAGTGCACTTAAATTATCTGAACATACCATGAAGCTTCCACATCTGTGTTTCATAATATAATTCAAAGCTTCTAGTATGGCACACAGTTCAGCAGTAAAAACAGAACACATGTCATGAAGTCTGAAACCAACACTACTGCCGTCACAATAGTAAGCGCAACCAACCTTCGAGCCAGTTTTATCAGTGAAATCATCAAATCATCAGTGAAAATGAATTTAAAGGTTCGGTATTCGTGACAAATAGCTTGAAAACTACTTTGGAAAATTACATCAGATGTTGTGGACTTATTATATCGGCAAAGGTCGAAACGAATTTCAGGTTTCGGAAAGAGCCATGGAGGGTTTTGGCTGAAAACGAAACTCAATTGATTGGGTACATCAAAATTTTAAATTCTAAAGAGATGTCAACAACGTATTCCGACTGGAAGGGTCGCCAATGGTTTGGTTTCGAAGTGACGGACAGATCTCTCATCATGCATTGATGAGCATTGCAGGCGGAAGAGGCTGTAACACTGCAAATTTTAGTGAAGGTCAAAGCTGCAAAGAACAACCTTTTGATTAATGCAGACAAGATGGCGGAGGCGCTACATCAACCAAATTACAGCTCCAAGTATTTTTGTAATAGAGTAATGCAATCAAACGGCAAATATCAAATGAGTGACACACGACATAAAACGTGCAACATGCTTTACAGTGAAGTGTATAGTTGAAAACTGGCATTGAATTACAAAATGTCCAGCAGTGATAAAGTAAGCCTGGGCCTGGGTTTTAGGCCAGACACGCGGAGACAACAGCAACCTGGGAGCAAACGTCTCACAGGCGATCACACTACAAGAACTACATTTAAAAATACAAAGGTAATGAATAGGGTTTAAAGGCTGAATTAAAAGCAGACATTAGAAGACTAAACTTAGTGCTGGCTGAGGGCCGTAATAAAAGTGAAAAGTCCTATTACAAATACCACGCCTTACATTAACCTAGAAATCATGCAAAACAACCGCCTTTTCCCACAGTCAAGAAATGACGTCCATCACAGATATATCGAACCAAGGCTGCGTTCGACCTCGGTTGGGGCCATTTCCCTCCACATACACCAACAGATGGCGATACAGACTGGTTCGGAGTCTGACCTGAGAACTAAAAACATTAGAGACGAGACTACAAGAAATAGTTCAAGTAATAGTAATCGACATACAACAAAGAGCAAAATTGTGATCTTGGCGGATATCCACGGACGGTTCTTGACACAATTACTCGGGAACAAACTAAGCAATCATAGGAGATATGGCCAAAATAAAGGTGAATTGGCCTTTACATATGAGATAATGCAGAGCGGAATTAATTCTGAGCACTTGTGTTTGGGTCCTATCCAGATTCAATCATAACGGCAAGGAAAAAAAAAAAAAAACGTGAGCCAAGTTACCTCAGACATAAACACGGATGTAGATGAGAGGGTCGTCCTATACGGAGACTCGTCGACGACTGGAGTCCCGCCGCAGTAATTCAAGTGGTTCGGAAGAACGCTTGACTGAAATCGTTACACTGCCAACATGCCTTTGCCCCCCAAACAACTTGGTTACATTTTCTCCCTCACCCCCTAATAATTCTCCTATTTCTTCAACAAAATTCACCCTCCACCCTGCCAAACCCAAAAAAAACTCACCCCTAAATCCAAACAATATTTCTCCCAAACAAACTTTAGTGGGAATGGGTCTGTAGAAGATCACCAATTCCCCCAACTCCAAATTTAGGCCTAAACCCAATCGGACAAATTTACCCCCGTCGGTCCCCCCCGCAAGGTAGCATCCACTTATAAAAAATACAACCGTGAAAGCAATATTTGCCACTAACTGCGTCACCATTGACATCTAGATTCCCTCATTATTCCCCCCTACATCAACCGTCCACATCACAAAACCCAAACCATCCTCAGACACTAACCACGAAGAACCACAATCAATCAATAAAGTGATTCAAGTATGTATACCCATTTTTAACAATACAACTCATCATCGTAAAATTATCATGTTAATAATAGCCTATAATTTTGCCATTAATTTTTTTAAATTTTGTAGTACGTAGGGTTTTGTCTTGCATAAAAACATAGTTAAACGGGTTTAATGTTGCAATTTAAATGTAACAATTGAACGTAAGAATTTTTATCTCTTTATATGTCCAAAAACTGGTTTACCTAACTTTCTCTGTTCACTCAGCTACACAGCCGTCTAACAACTTCACGTTAAACATCCATTATGCTGACTGCCTAAATTTACGAAGCCAACAATGCCCGATACCTGTAGCAACGTGCGGAATGTGCAAAATATCTAGGAATAACTATAGATATAAACTTAAATAGATACAACACTAAAGCATAAAAAATTTAAAGAATTGATTTATTGATTGGATATTGCTTAACGTCTCATATTTATGCAACTTGCTACTAAATGGCTACTAAACTGGCTACTAAATATTATGGCAATGTAAATTATTCTGGAATATTATATCGTAATTGCTATTTTTTTATATTTCACAGACAAGTTTAAAAGAAAAGATGACGAAGAGGTACCCAACAACACTGACAGGGTTTGAATGAACAACTAAAATGAGTCCCCAAAATTTAATAACGAAAAATGAAATACACTTCAAAAGACTAAGCCAACATCAGTTGCAGAGAGCAACACTAAAAAAGAACCAGACAAGGTTAGTTTCATTTCATAGGGTTTAATAACTTTTTTTAAGTGTTTTATATCAGGGTAAATGTAACGGTATATGGGTTTGTTAAGAGATTTATCTTAATTTAAGACACAAAACACAAAACAAAACAAAACTGCTGAACAATACTTACTTAAAACACCAAAATCGTTGATAGACAAGGGCTCAAGTCATTTTTATCCTACTTTTGGAATTGATGATTTATATTTTTAGTTTAAAAGATCGTCAATTTCACATAATTCTTAAATAAACATAGTTTTATTATACTTCATTCGTGAAACACCATTATAGAACATATTTCACATCACAACATGTGCGAAGTACGCGGTAGATTGCAAAGCCCACCGAGTGTATTTGAGGACATTCAGTTAACCTTTGTCGTTAGATTATTGGATCTTGGCTTGAATTGTGCTGGCCACCGTGTTAAAAAGTAGCTGAGAAGCAGATTCGAAACCAAATTTTAAAATGTTTTATTAATGCCAAAAGTCTTTGTTGTAAAAATCTACTCACTCAAATTTTAAATATCTTTCAGTAAATTTTTTCTTTTAGTCTGGAATCCTAGCAGACTTTACCGACAAATGTATGAAATTTATTATGAGTTCTTTCAATACCCATGAAATGGTATCAATGAAAACATACACGCCTTTCTTCTACAAAAGCCACTTATAGAGGTCTCTAAAATGTGTACATTATGATACTATCTTAAGTTACCTATACTAATAGTATCAACGTTAGAAATGTATTATTTTGTTTAATATCTTTTAGAACATAAAATCAACAACAAAGCAATTACCTTTTTTACTATGAACAAAATAATAAGTAGTATTGCCCAAAAGGGGAAATTTAAAAAAGAAATCTAGGACCTCCGTAATAATTATTACCACAACAACATACATAAGGGAAGGAATTTGCTGTTTGCCAATGTGTTGGAAGGATGGTTAATCTGTGGTAGTCTTTTAACATGCCTGATTTTGCACATTTGTGTCGCTTGTTCATGCCAAGAATACCGGAATCCCGGGAACACAACCTCCTCCCGACAGAAAGTAGGAAGTAGGGTCGTCCCTTTTCAGTACGGGGAGGGCACACACTACACACTTGTTTTCCCTATTGTGCCAGTACAAGACATAACTGACAAGCAGGGTAGAATAAAAGGAAAACGGAACCTTCAGTCTGGGCAGAACGACAACCTCCGAAGTTAACAAACTTAACAAACAAGTGGGGACACAAAAGCCAAGACTTGCGAAACAAACACACTCAAAAGTGATATCTCACACTGACCAAACTAAACCCAAACGAGCTGTAAGCACTTAAATGATAAGTAACAAAAAGGGGTAAAAAAACTTCAGTCGGGAGGAACAGCATCCCGTAAGGGTAACACACATAAAACAAAACACTTTCAGAAGAAACAGAAGCCAACTCCTTGTACTGTGGAGACCGAACAAGAACAAAAACGAAAAAGCGGAGACAAAACCCGTCCGCCTCCGACAAGACAACTGACTGACGACTGCGGACTGCTGTTTGTGCTATGCGTGCTGTAGCCTGTGTAATGGCAGTCAAAAGGTGCGGGGCGGCGAGGTCAATCGACGTTCCCACTCAAGTGCACGAAATTATTTAAAATCGTAAAATGACACAACCACATGTATAAAGATGAATAAAAATTGGGTTGCAACGATATTGATATTTAAAGTGTAAAAGGTTCTCGCACAATACTATACGACGATTTATGCGTTTCTTTGGTCTTGTTGTTAGGTATCTGCTTCCAATGCAGAAGTTTCCGGATTCCATTCCCTCAAAGTCAGAATTTTTTTAAACTTCTGATTTGGACTTCGTCCATCAGTTGTCTTAGGAGTTGGTAAAGGGTGACTTGGACCCGTCCTAGCAACAACCCACATAATAAATTCAGAGTTGTTCTCTCGGCCTTGTTTATTTGGCGTGATCCGCGAGTGTTCGCATTGTCCATACCACTATTGCTGTATTTCCTTTTAAAAATACATATTGGTTGGTTATCGCTCACTCGTCGATTGTGTCTGGACGTACAAGGTTGGTTGGTCGCTTTGATTACTGCCCCCACTGAAAATCATTTTATATAACTGGTGGGAAACTGAATTCAATTTATTTATTTTTTTATTTACTATATTTCGAGATATTACAATACTATGGTTTCTACTGCTCTACTTTACATTTGCAGAACGACACCCCTGTTCGAGCCCCTCACCGAGAGGGTTTAAAGGGCATTTGATTTTCAAAACGACGATGCATTGCTTACATGGATTGCTGGATATTGAAATGGATTCTGGCGAGGAAGATATTTCCGCTGCCCGAAAGAAATTTCGAAAAGAATCAACGTACCATTATATCCAGAGTGAAGATTGAGTGTATTTAAACACATCCTGAGTACATTCTGTTTTGCGTTACCTAAAATATAACAGGGAATGAAATTTGGGTTTTCTCTGTTGATTTTGCAATCACTACACGGTTTGCAAGCAAATTTGTGTAGAACCATGTGCTATATTTTTGAAAAGATTACTGGAAGTGAACATATTAAATTTCACTACTTTTGCTCAGATTGTTTGAAATTGTTACCAGACAAAAACAACTGCCCAAAATGCAGTACTGGGAATATAAGCTACTTCCTTGAAATGACTCATTTCCCAGATTCATTTGCATGACAACTTTGCAAAATGTTGCCAGCTGCAAACTAATATAGACCCTGCAATATGTTGATTATTACAAATTGAGGGGTTGATTTCAAAAAAGCCTATGTCCAAAAAGCACTTTTTGCAGGAGATAAATTAAACTTCATACCATCCGTAAAAGTTTTTATTAAATTTCCAATTTTTGGTTTTAACTGTGTATCTTGATAATAGTTTTTATTTCTGCTATGACATTTTGCCATAGTACTTCCCAGAAAGACAAAAACAAAAAAAAACGTTTGGACATGGTTTTGTATTTGTAGAATATTTTTTAAATGTAGGCCTATACATTTTTGTTGAGGTATTTTCCAGAAAGTTCAATACGATATTATATATGATATATCTATAGTTTCACAATAACAGCTGGAATAGCTGTAAACCTACTTGAACCACTTTAATGCCGAAAAAAAATTTAAAAAAATAAGGACATGGTGTTTTTGTGAGAAATCTGTTGTTATCAAGCTTAAACGTGTGACATGGGTTGTTTTTGCCAGAACTTTTTTTTAGTATTATTCCAGTGAAAATACGATTTTTTGAGGGTATGGGGTTTCGAAATCGGTAATTTTGGACATTGGCTGTTTTTGCAAACAACCCCTCAATTCTTTTCATGATTTATTAACATGAATTATTGGATATTGTTGAGATTTTTATTATTGTTGGAAGATAATACAGTTGTCCAATAATATACTATACACCATACTATTGTCCAGGCCAAAAACAAAAGCACATGACACCTTGCAGTATAATTTATTAGGGTGCTATTTATTGTGATATTATTTATTTGTGTCGCTAGGTTCATCGTGACAATAAAATTTGTCGCAGATGTCGCAAAGGACTGGATCCAGCATGGCGGCCGGCTATCAGTCACGCCCTACCTCGCGCTCCGTTGTTTATCTTCTTTTCGTAGTTTTAATCAATGTTATTTTCTTGTGTCTTGTCAAGATGAATTGTGGTGTTCATCTCGCGTCCGAATGATGAGTTTTGTGACGGTGGTAATTAGTTGGTTCTCTAAACGCAGTTTTTAGTTTTTTTCCCCGAGTGTTTTTCGCTGGCTTGCCTGCGCATGGGCTCGCTACCCCCCAAACGCGGGGCTGCTCGTGGACGCTCTCCAGTGTTGTAGCACTTGCTCGTGTATTTTACTTTTCTGTCGGGTGATGTTTCACTTTATCCTGGTCCACAAACGACTTTGAACACCTACTACCAAAACGTCTGCAGCTTAAAAATAAATTCACGGATTGCGTTAAATAATGGAATGATTTGACGGTGCTACAATGTGATCGCCTTTACGGAGACTAAACTGTGATATCGTCACCGATGCCGAAATGCCAATATTAACAGATTTCACAATAAGAGAAAATCAGAACACGGATAATCATCAGGCAATCATATTTTTAGGAAGGCGAACATTGCATTTCGAGGCCATCGCGATGATGGGCTCCTTTTCCTACTAGTACTGGCTTTCCAAAGAAAAAAACTCGCACAACGAAAGCAACTTTCGGGCACTTTTGAAGTATCAGGTAGCTTCGGGGGATCAAGTTTTTAGAAAAAACATCTTAATAATGCTAGTGCTAAAGCTACCTATACAGTAAAACCCTCAAACGAAATCATTGATTGTTGTGGCCAAGAATTACTAAATTAGCTTTTGGGTAACGTAAAAGATGGAAGATTCTACTCTGTTTTTTTCGACGAGACAACTGACATGGCGCATACATCACAGCTCACGCTTGTGTGAAATGAGTCTTTATGCTAAATAGAAAATATGATCGAACGTCCAATAGTTTCTATTATGCTGTAGTTAGTTAGTTATTGGGGTTTTAGGGCACAAACAAATAAAGTTATCAGTGTCCATCGAATTTTCTGATTGCTAAATATATACGAATCTCAAATTGAATGTAAAAGGGTTACTTTCCATAAGAAATTAATAACATTATCGCTTGTCGTGGAGTTGTCTGATAAAAATATTTTGTACAGGTTTCCCAAAAAAGTGTTTTTATAGTTAAAACTTCGCCACACTCATCACAAATGGGAGGGTCATAACCTCTTAGAAGATATCCGTGAGTGAGCTATTTTGTGCCCGATTCTTAAACGAGCCAGAACCACTTCTTTACGGCGAGAGGAGCGACGTGAAGAGATCCAGGCTGCCATGCTATTCTTGATTTGGCGCAATTTATTGTTTTCTATCTTGTTCCATTACTATTTTACCCAAAACCCCAGCTAACTTCGTAAGCTTTGTACAACTTATTTATTGAATACTATATAAAATCTGACAGGAAATAAAATAAAGGGACTTAAGGGACAACGTACTCCAATACTTTAACAATGTGAATTTCACATTCAAACCAACCTTGTACCAATGTTTTTAATTTGGGGTTTTGAAAAAAGAATTTAAGATGGTACCTAAACGCAAAAAATAAAGGAGAATGGGTTCAACATAAAATTAATGTGCAGCGTAAAATAGCTAAAAGGTGCGAAAAATAGCTTTTAAAGGTGCGTTAACTGATTGGCTTTTGATTGCGACGCGACAAGCACAGCCAATCAGAGAACTGTGTTGCCATTACAGTGGCGGGTTTCGATTGGGCAGATCGAGGTGAGCAGACTAGACCGGTTCAACTTTTTCGCTCGCGCTTGCGAGGTTTACCCACAAACCGTGTCGAAAACTAGCCTTGTCTGTGGGACATGATGTCGACAATAACCTGAACTCTTTGGCATGGGCTAGGACTAGTAAGTTTAGTTATTGGGGTTTGAGGGCACACAACAGTAAAGTTTTCAGTGCCCCCCCCCCCCCCCCCCCGCCCCCCCCCAGGACGAACTGGTTCATATGTAATAGACAACACATACACAACTTCTATTTTACAGTCAAATCTCAGTTATACGAAAAAGAATGCATCATGATGATTGACGAAATGGAAATATCAAAAGGACTAGAGCTAATGCCAGGCATGCTTAATAAAGATGGCAACTGCACTATAGGCAACAACAGTAAAATGACAGAAGAAGCATCTCAGTTACTTGTGGTGTGGTGATGACAAGGGGGCTTAGCAGCAATCGGAAGCAGGTTTAAATTTGGGCACCACTTGCTCAACAAGAAACACGACGACGATGCTTTAGCCAGTTTAGTTAAAGAAGCATTGCTGCCATTCATGAAGCTGGGTACAATGTCCGAGGCTGAGAGAAAGAAAGAGTTCGATATAGTTCATCCAGTCAAAGAGGACCAGTCACTGTACATGTTGTCATGCACGTCATTTTCGTTCGGACTATGCTGAAGCTATGCTCAGTGTTGCAGAAATGAAGAGCAATGCAGAAGCTTGCCATAATGATTTGAGATCAAGTGTTATTAGCAGGATCAACAATGATGCCCAGAAAGTGCTAAATGCTATCGATGGGTTTCTCAACCCATTTAAATATAGGTGGATAGCAATGTACTTGATCAGGGGAGGGAGGTTTTTGGGCTATACGAATGCGTAGGACATTGGAACTCTTTAACTATATATTATATACTCGATGCTGGGTTAAATGATGGTTCACTTTTAGGCCTACGACTAAAACAAGGCATGACATCTAAGTGGGGAAGACTTTACACATAATACATTGACTAGGCCATAATTATAAAGTAGTTAGTGAGTAGTCCAATGTATAATGTGAATCATCTACAGAAAAATTCCCCTCCACATAAACAAGAGGGCCCCTGCACTGCATCTGTGATGGGAGGTTTTCGATAAGAAAAAATGCATAGGACATGAAGCTTCTACCTACAATGTGTACCCCAAAAGTAACAGAGCATTGTGACTGTGCACCGCCTCTTATCTCACGCTGATCGGAGCATGCGTTTTTAAATTTTTGAAAATCAAAAAAGTCAGTTTTTTTGTAGGCTAATATATATTAATTTTATAATTTGTGTTCTTATTTCCCGTGTAAGTTGATTTTTTCATTGTATACTATTACTGCCGGTATGCCCAATAATTATGTGAATCATTTTTGGTTTTTTTTACAATTACATCACCTGGAACGCCAGCAGATGTGCCACTAGATAGATAGAGGGCATTAATAAGATAAATAAATATGCTAATTAAAAATAATAACAATAATCCAATCTAACAAATAATGTTTAATTATGTACCCTTTTTGGAAAATTGATTTATTTGTCCCAGTTTTCAATTTCCATATTGAACTACATCTAGAGACTTGTGTAGCTAGTAAGCTGTGTTCAGTATTTATTATCTCTAGTTTTGTTACATGGCGTTGAGGAGCAAGTTCTGACCAGTTCAAACAAGGATCCCCCTTGTTCAAATCCAGACATGTTCAAACTTGAAATTCCCCTCTGCTCTCAGCTCAGCTACTGTTTTCAAGTTCACACTGTTCACATGTATGTGTAAGGTGCTGGTTATAATGGAGTGTTCAATAGGAAGTATTTAAACACTTGTTGTGATAATACTTCATATGGCACATCTGATGTGTTAAAAACTATTGCACAGTTTTCCAGTGAAGACCAACTTCTGTTAAAATTGAGATCTGGTGTTAAATCAATCGAGTCTGTGTGTTTGTACCATAGTGCTACATTTTTTGAAAAATATCATATCTGTTTGGGGGTATATGTTGTGATCCGTTAGGAGTGCACAAAAAAGTTAATAGAAAGTCTTTGCGTTCCATAACATTGCAATATGCCGAACTCCAGCCTATACTAAAACTTATTCCTGCAAAGTCTTTGTGTTTTCCAAGTGTTTTATGCGAGTGTCCGAGGGCCCCGAAGAAGGGTGAAAAAATTCAATCAAGGGGAGGATGCTGAAATAGTTGAAAATGGATATGAGGTGCCTCTTGAAAATTGTAATTGAATCTAGTCAACTAGGGAAACGCCAAAGTCGTTGTTAAACAGTGAGTTAGCCAGTGTTCTGACTTCTAAAACCGGACCATCTGGTTTACCTTACAGGAACTCACTCTGCTTGCCACAATAATGATTTAAATTGAATATTCAAAATACGAATCGTATTCAAAACGTATTAGCGTGAAATTTCCCCAAAATAAAACAAAATCACCTAATTTTTATTTCCCATTTAACACCCCTCAAAAAAATAGTGGGGGTAAAAATATAAAAAGTTCTAACTGACGAGTATCGAATCCCATCCATCCGTGCGGTAGGCTAAATGGTTACCACTAGGCCATGCAGGCCACGTGGAAACCTCGTCCCGCTAACTGCTACGAAACAATGCCATTGACATTATTAAAAATCACATTTTTATTTATTGTAGGATTAAATCGCAATGAATCAAGCTGATTGTGTTTAAACTTCTTAGTAAACTCGTACCGGATGTCTGTTTAAAATTTCAGCGCAATCTGTTCAGTGGTTCGGCTGATTTTCGACGTACAGACAGACACACAGAATCACAGAATGAGAGCCGTTTGAGTTGAATGGAGACACTCAGTCGCTCCGCTCCCTCGTTTAACAAGTATTGCTCAGACATAGGAGATTCCCAATTTAAAATTCAAAGTTGAGCAAGGTTAAACGTACTGCTGCTATTAAGCAAAAAAGTTAAAAAGAAAGACAAATGTAGCCAAAAAAGGGATTCCGTGCGTCTGACAGTCCGTCTGTACCTGTAAACGATAGCAGTGTTTCCGAAGATGCGAATAGAGATATTGTGCAGAATATCCAGAGTTGTTGGGCAAATGAAGGCTAAAATGAAGCTAGCTACAAGAAGAAAAGGTACAGTCCCTTTGTCTTGTTCCTAGGTCATGGTCAAAGCAAAAAAAACTTGTGCTGAATTCCAAGTCAGTCACAAGGCAGCTTGTAATGAATTGGATTGGATAATAGCATAGCAACCAATCAAACAAACATCTTTATGTTATGTTATAAAGGTTTTTATTTATTTAAAGAAGTGTAAAGTATAAAAGTTTTGTGTTTTTATAGATAAAATGTGAAAGAAATTTTCAAGGAAGATTTTACAGCATAAATCATTCAAATTGGTTTGGTAAAACTTAAGATTCACAACTTTTTGTAGTTTGTTTTGGTCCAAGATTGAACCTGTTTGGCCCCATAATAGGCCTTGTATTTTGACATTGTAAAAGCATGGAACGAGTAACGAAGAGCAGATACAACTATACACATCTCTATCTGCAGTTCACAATCAAGCTCTTCCTGTGAAAACCTAACGGCACAAACAAAAGTCCAGGTAAGGTACCAATATCACGCCAATGCCAAAAAACAACAAGAAAACTATACAGACCCAGAAGGAACACGCCTTGACCTATAGAGCTGCTAAGCGGGCATCGGAAGACCTAGCAATCAAGCACCTACGAAAGCCACTGTGCTCCAAACTTCACAGAATTCCAAGAAAGCATCACAAACAAGTTTAGTGAAATAGTAACTGAACTCTCACTCCAAAAGGAAGCTCTAACGAGCCTATTAAACTACCATAACCTAAAATCACAAAAGGAACCCGCCGCCCTTGCAGACGTACCGCAAATGGAAAAATATGATGCAATAGGGGGTATGGTGTCAATGAGTACGCTCTGCCAACAATAGAGCGCAGCACGAGGGAACACAACTCTACTCCAAATTCACTCAAATGCCACATGCTATGGCCATTAATATTGATTTACGACAACAAAATAAAAAATGATCTACTTCCAGACCAGGTCCCAAAAAAGCAAGTTTTGGAAGACTTCCTAGAGGTTTTGCATATGGACAAAAACCTACACATTAATAAATGTAATAACATGCTGTATGTTATATTTATGGTTTGAAGACGGTTTCGGAAACGGACGAGTTGTTCCATATTGTTTCGTTGCTAATGAACGGAAAACTGTAACGCAAAATAACGGTAGATTTGTTTTTAAAAAATGTAATGAAATGCCCCGTCAGCAAAATTTTAACTGTTGTGGTGGACAAAGACTATTTAAAGAGATATCTGCGTTGAAACCATTCTACCAACGTTGCTTTCCAGCTATGCCTCTTCCATGTCTAAATAACTTGAAAACTACTTTTGGAAAATTACATCTGATGTTGTGAAATTATTATATCGGCAAAGGTCGAAACGAATTTTAGGTTCCGGAAGTAGCATGGAGTGTTTCGGCTCAAAACGAAACTCAATAGATTGGGCACATCAAAATTTAATATTCTAAAAAGATGTCTACAACGTAATCCAACTGGAAGGGTCGCTAATGGTTTGGTACGAAGTGACGGACAATTCTCTCATCAAAATAGAGCGTCATGAGATGGGTGGTTACGCATTGCCCGGATCTTCAATGCGTATCTGCCCTACAAGTAATTCCGTTTTCTGCGAGGGAGGTCATTCCTGCCTCAGCATACAGGCCGAGGACGGGGTCGTCCGAAATGCACGCAGCGCCAGCCAGATACCACTGAGGTGGACAGGTGATTGTTTGGATATTGCTTTACGTCTCATATTAATGCAACTTGGCTAATCGAGACGAAGGGAGGGACGTAAGGGATTGACGTGGGTGAACTAGGGTTTGGACAAAGCCTGTGCTGGTCAGAACCAGCCACTAGTGTATGGTGAGGGCAGGGGTTCCCCCACGTCGTGGTCGTCTCCATCTGTGTCATCATCCGTCCGTGTTGTCATTGTCGTCGCCGTCGGGGAAGTAGTCAAAGGGAAGGGGTTCCCCGACGACGACCCAGAGCTCGCCATTAGTTTCAGGGAGTGAAACTCCTCTATTCACGGGCCAAACCGCGAGAAGGTGTCGAGTTGGAATTTGAAGGCCGAGGTGGACAGTATCGAGAAGTTTTAAGATGGAATCACGGGCCGACGAGTAGACCCAACAGGCTTAATCCATTACGGACCTAACCAGTGAACCATATATTCGCAAAAGACATGTCCTGTCCGCACCCCATGAAGTGTTACTAAGAACTTTAAGGATATTTAATTTCAACATACATCGTTTGCGCAATTCTGTGACGTGGTATCTTCAATTTAGTTTAGTATCGAACTCCAAGCCAAGAACGCGAACGTGTGGTTTAAATTCAAGTTGCACACCGTTTAGGGTAAGACGTGAATCTACATGCATATTCTGACTGCGACAAAAGTGAATGCATTGTGTTTTATCGACAGAAAATTTTGTGCCACGTGCCCGGGCCCAATCACCGATGTTGTTCAATGCAATTTCCAGATGTCGTTCGGCAACGGAAATGTTGTAACGAGGTGACACTGTTTATTGCGACTGCAAAACAGGGGAACCGAAAGGACAGATCCTTGAGGAACTCTCGTTTGCAGTTCACATGGGTCTGATAAAATGTTATTTATCCGTACTTAAATGTTATATCATGAAGAAAGTTCTGTATGAACCTGTGCAAGTGACCTTTAAAATCCCACTCATGAAGTTGTTGTAATACGGCATAGCGCATGTGCATTATCGTGTATTTCTTTGTAAATGCCATGTTGTTTCTTCACACTACGTGTCATTTGATCTCCACTTAACTTGACAGTCTTTAAAAATGTATTTTATATTTTTAAGCCTGTTGAAATAACGAGTAGAAAAACAATTAATTTATTATCCCATACATTAGATTATCTGCTTTTCGATTAATCAGTAATTGGTGGGTTTTTTTGATTGGATATTGCTTAACGTCTCGTATTTATGCAACTTGGCTAATCGAGACGAAGGGAGGGAAGTAAGGGATGGTGGGGACGGTAATAATAATATGAAGCCTACTTTTCTGCATACCAGAACTCATGATAATATTTTGTCTGTTTTAGAAACATTCCACTACTGGATGAAGACCTATGACCGGTTTACGGAGTACAATATTAGCATTGAACCGAGACGAAATAACTACTACATAGCTGCAAGAATACAAGACCTTCAAGAAAAACCAAAACGGCCGCCACCCACCATTAAACGGAAAGCAGTCTCCAAAAAGAAGCGGGTGTATCCCACAGCAACAATCACTTCACCACAGCTAACTACCACACAGCCAGCATTAACACTATCACAAAATCAGATCACCGACACTACTTCTCCTATTGTTTAGAAATTAAAAGTCATGCAGCCTTGAATTTAAACTGTTTGTTAGATTACAACTTTTAAAATTGTCAATAATTCCTAATATCCATTACTAGTGTGTCATTGAAGACTGAGTTAGTTGAATAGCATATGGTTTTACTTATTATAAGCTTAAGGATGTATTTTTGGAGTTGGGCTAGTGATTTGAGATGGCAGTCACGTACTGCACCCCAACCAAGTATACCGTCTAGCTCATGTCACACATCGTGTTTACGTTTAGGCATTTTTCCATCCTGCTCCAATTACAGTTTTTCAAGTTGATATTTAATTCAGGTAGATTTGCTCTTTTCCAATTGAACCTCACGCGGTTGGTTGGCTTATGAGGAGAGGATAAAATAGTTAACATTCTGAACAAAACAAAACCAACAAAACCTTTCTGTCTGGACAGAACAGACGTTCTCTTCAATTGATTGATTGATTGGATATTGCTTAACGTCTCATATTTATGCAACTTGGCTAATCGAGACGAAGGGAGGGACGTAAGGGATGACGCGGGGGGACAAGAGGTGGACAGGCCTGTGCTGGTCAGAACCAGCCACAAGCGTATGGGGATTTTTTATTGGATGCATTATGCAACTTGGCTAATCGAGACGAAGGGAGGGACGTAAGGGATGACAGATAACAGTCATCTAGCTGAACACATTCAGCAGAAACAGAAGCCAAAGCCATGTGCTGTGGAGGCCGAACAAAAGCGGAACTAAGAGCGGAAAAAAGCACAGCACATAATCCATGTCAAGTCTCTAATCTCAAATTGAACAGAACCTAGCACTTTCTGAACATCATCTCCTCAGGCTGCACGGACAGAACAAACGGAGCACCAACACTAAGATGACGAGCGTTCACTGACAGCAGGACAGAATAAAAAGAGAACTAAACCTTCCAGTCTGGGCATAACAGACAACCTCCTTAAGTGAACAAACATTAAACAGAATGATGAATGAGAACGAGGACACAGCAAAGACTTGGACAAACAACACATACAGCAGCAATAAGCTAGTCCATGTACTGTGGAGGCCCAATGAGACCAGAGCGAAGAGCGCGGACAAAACACGTCCGCCGGGGACAAAAACAACAGACCGACTGCGAGGCGAGGCTCTGCTGTGCTGTGAGCGTGCAGGTAGTAGTCAAAAGGTGCGGGGCGGCGAGGTCATATCGAAGCTGCACGCAAGGTGCATTGACGTTTTTCAAATCGTGTTGATGACAGTGGCGCGTGTGCTTTTAGGTGTGTAATTAATTGTTTGTGAGTAATATATGAAGATATGCAGTGAGGCTCATCGTGACGACACTATATTGTCGCAGATATAATATTTACAGGGGTTTTTCTTTTACTATTGAGATTGACCAACTGTAACATGGTGTATTTGACTTTAAAAGCAATACTTCTAAATAGATACAATGGCCATGCAATCAAACACCAGTTTGCATTGCTCCAGGTTTCTCATCTCCAGCCATTGTGACTTTTGTTATGATTTTGGGCTGATGCATGTAAGACTTTTCCTATGGAAAGTTGTTCTAAACGATAGCAGGTTTGAAATGAATATTGAAACCTATAGTTCATAATATGTCCACTGCTGCAATATAAGTTCTCTGAACTGTTTCTTCCGTTTCTTATCACTTCTCTATTCTTCAACTGGCCAGCTCTATTAAACCTTTCCTATCCCCCTCGACGTCTGACACACTGACGTCGCGACGCACGCGACGCAAGAAAGTTCGCCAACATCCGAACCTCACGACGTCGGGGGCAACCAGTCCATGCAGGAAGTATTCTGCACAATCATATGTAAGTTCTCTTCTGCATTTTATTTCCTGTGTTCTTCCTTGCTCTCTTATCTCTATTAAAAATTAATTACAGTCCACTTAAAATCTCGGTTAGGCATCTCGGCCTAAACAAGTTGGTCCTCCGGGCCGGATGAAAACTTTGCTTCTTTCATTTCGGATTTTCTTCATTTGTCTTCTCATTGTCTTGTACTTATTCGCTAAAGTTGCTGTGTGTTTTTGTATATCTCGTGCTTTTGTTCACGTTCTCTGGCGTCACGATATCTCTTGCTGGATATCGTTGGTTCGTTCTCAGGCATTCGACGTCTGATTTTTTTGCATAATTGTTTTCGATTTCTTTCTTGTATGTGTTTTTTTAGGCTCTAAAGCACATATTATATAGTGATTTTTCTTGTGTTTATGCTCTCGTCTCGCGTGATTTTATACACGCATTGTTTTCGCTCATACACTGTTGCAATGACGTGTCAATATACGTAACTGCCTTCTCCTTGTGTTCACGTCATTGCTTGGTATATTATTGTCTCGTGTGTTTATTTAATAAACCGTGCTCACTGTTTTGAATTGTTCTCTTCCGTGTTTTTGTGGTTTGTTCTCCGTTTGGTACTTTTACCTATCGTTCACCATGGAAGAGTTACAAGCACAACAGAAACGTTGGTAGCTCGTCGTGAATTTTGTATTTGCTAGCGTTCAGAGAACACACGAGCATTCCCTCAAAGATTAAACCTGGAGACGTCGATTCGTTTTGGGCCCTCGGTTCGGACAAGCTCTCTGCGTTGGAGTCTGATTTTCAAGCACAAACTGTAAATTTTTTCGGTATTAACACGCAGTTAAAAGACACGGCGAGACCACCGAAATCATTTAAGGGTCCAAGACAGTTTGAGACGGGTTTTTACGCGCAAAGCTAGGTTCCTCGCGGCTGTTAAATTGTTTTCAGCCCGTCGTGTGACTCAATCCGGGGCTGCCCCCTTTCCCCGGGCGAAATCTCACATCTCTCTGCAGTCATTGACCCCTAAGATCGCGGGTGACATTTGCAAATGGCCCGAGTTCTACTCCCTGTTTCAAGTCTCTGATAGACGAAAACACATCGTTAGGTAATGTGCAGAAGTTGCATTCCCTTTCAAATCCTCGTTGTCTGAACAAGCTCTAGCTATTATCTCTGAGTTTCAAATCTGTGAGGAAAAGCTATCCTCTTGCATTAAATGCTCTTATCTCACTTTTATCAAAACAAGAGACTTCTGGGCAGCGTCTATGTTCAGAAGATACTAGAATTTGTTCCTCTCAAGACTTGTCCTATGAAGGACTTCAAAGCTTCCTCAAAGTCCATCGTAATTCGGTTGAAGCTTTGAAAGCGCTAGATAATCTGGTTTTAGGCGATTTTCTGCTGCTATTTTTATCGTTAGCTAATCTCGATTCCTCTTCTGGGGAAAGCTTCACAACTAAGCACGTTCTAATTCAACTCCTGATTATAAATCGTTAATCGAATTTTTGGAACAGCAGTCTCGCACTATGGAACTTTGCGCTGTAGGCAAACATTCGACTACTTCTATGAAAAGTTCTCCTCCCTCAAAGAAAGTCAATTCTTTTCTAGTATCGTCTGCACCTGTTTCGAACTCTAGTACGGAGACACATTAGTCATGACTCATCTCGCGCTAATGTGGTCTCCTCTCCTTTTGCGTGCCCTCTCTGCAAGTCAACACACACTTTGTATCAGTGCGATGTTTTTCGAGGTCAAGCTGTCAATGAACGCTATGACACTCTGCGACGTTTGAAACGTTGTTTTAATTGCATGGGGGCGCACATGCGTTCTCAATGTGCGTCTAAAAGTTCGTGTTCTGTGTGCCGTAGCAACAAAACACCATTCCCAATGCTTCACACGGACTCCACCCCCTCCTCGGTTGAGGAAGTGACTCACCCTCAGGCCCAAGTCCAGCAGCCGCCTCAAGCTCTCATGTCAAGTCCGAGCTTCGAATCCCACGCATCAAACTGTCCTATTGGGCACGATTCGCGCACTCACCCAGCCGATGCTAATGGGATTTTGCAACCTTTCCGTGCGGTAATAGACTCTGGTTCACAGATCTCAGCCATCACTAACTCGCTAGTGCAAAGGTTAGGTTTGAAGATCCAGCCTGCCACTTCACAACTCTCAGGTGTTGGATGCACATCCACTCGTGTCCTCGGACTGTACGTTGTAGAGTCGCACCCGTCGCTCTACTCAAACGAATATCGATGTTAATGCACACGTTTCTCTCCTCTTATTGCCGGCAATCTCCCTACGTTCTTCGGTTGTCCTTTAAACGTTCTTAGAACGTTATCGTGATCTTGATCTTGCGGACGATCGTTTCAATGTTGCTTGGCGCTTTTGCTTTTCCTCATCGGCGCAGATCTCTACTCAGACGTTCTATGCAAGAATGGTGATTCAGTCCTTTGGTAGTAGGCCAGCCGCACTAACACGGTCTTCGGATGGGTGTTGCTAGGACCAGCCAACATTTATCAAACCGTCCTCTGAGCCCTCATGTTTCTGTTTTCACGGTCGCCAACCCTCCTTTGGAGAGCACGCTCTGCTTTTCTGCGAGTCTGAAGAAGTGTCTCGACCCACCTCATCCAGACCCACTGGATATGCTCGCTGAAGAGCATTTTCTTCATACTCACTCTCGGGGACACCTCTGGTCGCTACTCGGTTTCTTCCCCTTAAAAGCCTGATTGTAAAACGCCGGGTTTATAAATCGCAACGTCGTTTCTGCAGAACTTTCAAAAGGTCCAGAGCGTCGAACTGAAACGTGACCCTCCGTACCAACTCAAGGACTTTCGTCGCCGATCGGGAAGTCGAAATTCTCGTGAGCAACTCTCCCACCAGTTTGACGCACGTACGTTTGACGAGAACCCAGCTGATTGTGCTTCGCGGGGTTGCTCCCTTGAGCTGTTAGGGCACCCTTTGTGGCTCAATGGGTCCCCGTTCATGCGTTCTCCCCCTTCCCCACGTGGCCCTCCGTGGTCCCCCTCGTTCGACCCCACCCAGGGACGTGCCTGAGCTCAAACCGTCCCCTACTGTCTTGATCAGTCATGCCCCCGTCGTTGACCCCTTGCTTGTTAAGCTGCAAAGCTTTTCTACCTTTTGGGAAAGCGAAGCGCGTGTTCGGCCATGTGGTGCGTTTCTCAAGAATTCTTCTTGCCCGCCGCGCAAGCCTTCCTTTGACCCCCGGGGGCCGCCCCTTTCCCGTCTGAGCTTCATGACGCAATGAATTTGTTTGTGCTTCTCACTCAGAAGCATTATACGCTGATGAGCTTTAACGTCTTGTCAACCAGACCGCTGTGTCTTCTCGACTCTCCACTCTCAAGCGTTCATCGACCCCCGCGGGTTTCTCAGGGTGGGGGGCAGGTTACACAACTCCTTGCGCCCCGAAGAAGCTTGTCACCCCCTCTTGCTCCCCAAAGAGGCGCATCTTTCCTCACTCTTGTGTGACGAGTTTCATCGCATTTCATTGCCACTCTGGTCCTCGTACCGTTCAAGCCCTCATCCAGCAACACTACTGGATTATGTCTCTGCGAGGTCTCTACTCCGAAAAACGTATTCGACGTTGCTTAACTTGCTACAAGTTTACGCGCCAAAACCTGTTCAGCCTATCATGGCTGATCTCCCCGCTTTCGCGCTCAGCCCTCCCGCGCTTTTCTCAACGCCCGGCACTAATTTTGCAGGACCTTTTCTGTGAAACGAGTACTCGCCCGAAACGCCCCCATCACCAAAGGATACCTATGTCTTTTCATTTGCATGGCTACTAAGGCTGTCCATTGGAGATGGTCTCCGATCTATCCACGGAAGCGTTCCTGACTTGTTTAGATCGCTTTCTTGCTGGGTCGTGGCCTTCCGGCCTACAATATTCCGACTGTGGTCGTAATTAAACGTCGTGCTGCCCGTACTCTCCGCGAGATTCATGCCTTTCTCGCTCTGTCCGAGACATCTATTTCTGATGCGCTCGCCCACCGTGCCGTTCAGTGGCATTTTAACCCTCCCTACGCCCCAATTTCGGTGGCCTCTGGGAAGCCGGGGTTAAATCCGCAAAGTTATTGCTCTGTCACCTGATCAAGAACACCCCTCTCACCTTTGAAGAGTTTGCCACCCTCTTCGCGCGTATTGAAGCCGTGCTAAACAGTCGCCCCTCTGTGCCACTTCATTTGACCCCGCCGAGGGCCCCGACTATCTTAGCCCCGCTTTCCTGCTAATTGGCACCACTCCTCTTAGCGCCTCCAGAACACGCTTTGGCCCCCGATGCGTAACCCCTCTCTCGCTGGCATGTGTCCGTCAATTGCACCAAACGTTCTGGACTCGATGGTCTACTGAGTATTTGCATACTCAAATGCAAAGAGGAAAGTGGATTCGCGCGTGTCTAATCTCAAGCTTGGCGACGTGGTTTTTGTTTTGGACCCTCCTGTACTCCTCTATCGTGGCCCATCGGCCGAGTAGTACAACTGGCCCCAGCAAGGACGGCACAGTTAGAGTGGTTTCTGTCCGTACTACTAAGGGAGTGTTTACCCGTCCGGTTAAACAATTTGTTTCCCTCCCACCCCCTTAGTTTTTTCGTGTCGGACTTGTTTTTTTATTTGTAGTTATAGTTGTTCTCTCTTGTGTCTACTTAAAAAGTATTCATTTTAGGTGGGCGGTTATGTTCGCGCCCAATTATTTTGGTATTTTCGTCGCTTTGTTTAGTGCTTATTTTCTTTGTATTTGTATTTTCATCTTTTCATTGGTTTTACTTGAGTGCTTTTGCCCGGTTTTTGATTAGATAATGCTTAAGTCTCATATTATGCAACTTGGCTAATCGAGACGAAGGGAGGGACGTAAGGGATGACGCAGGGGGGACAAGGGGTTTGGACAGGCCTGTGCTGGTCAGAACCAGCCACAAGCAAAGGGGAGGGCAGGGGGTTCCCCCCCGTCGTGGTCGTCTCGTCTTGTGTCATCATCGTCCGTGTTGTCTTTTGTCGTCGCCGTCGGGGGAGGTAGTCCCAAAAAGAAGGGGTTCCCCGACGACGACCCAGAGCTCGCCATTAGTTTTCAGAGAGTGAAACTCCCCTATTCACGGGCCAAACCGCGAGAAGGTGTCGAGTTGGAATTTTAAGGTTCGGTTTTGTCATGTGATTTGGTCAGCCAATCACGTTCGTTTTTTCTGTTTTTATCTTCCTTTCGTATTCGCATCATTCATCTCTAGGTTAGTACACGACCGGTCTGTCGTTCTGAAAGGTCGCTCTCTGTTATCACTCTCGCCCCTATAGGGCATTAACCAGTTCAGTTCTCTCGTATCCCTGCACTGCTTTCTGAGGCAGTCTTTGCCACTGCTGCAATATAATTTCTCTGAACTGTTTCTTCCGTTTCTTATCAAATTCCCCTATTCTTTAACTGGCAGCTCTATTAAACCTTTCCTATCCCCTCGACGTTCTGACACACTGACGTCGGACGCACGCGACGCAAGAAAGTTCGCCAACATCCGAACCTCAAAGACCCTCGGGGGCAACCATCCATTGCAGGAAATATCTGCACAATCATATGTAAGTTCTCTTCTGCATTTTATTCCTGTGTTCTTCCTTGCTCTCCCTTTTCTCTATTAAAAATTAATTACAGTCCACTTAAAATCTCGGTTAGGATCTCGGCCTAAAACAATCATGTTAATAATAGCTATAATTTATCATTGATTGTTTTAAATTTTGTAAGGCAAGTAGGGTGTTGAAAATGTAGACTTAAAAGTGAGATGGCAGTGGGGCCCTTATTATATTTCAAAGGCATTGTGCGCTTGTTTTTGATATTGGTGTATTCTCAAAAGGTCCTAGTTACGAGCAACTTGATCAAACTAAATTGTAAAACTTTTTTTCCTTTGAATAAAGTAAATTAGTATCAATATTCATCTTAAAAATTGTCACAGTTCATTTTAGTTTATAGAGCTTTAAAGGGTAGTTATTGTTTCGTAAACATTTTTGGTGACCCCGACGTGATTTGTGATAGTGGTTTGATATTATGGATCGACTCAAGAAGATGCGTACGCCCTGTGCGGGCTTTCGTTTCCAGGACACTACATGAGGTCAAGCAGGAGCTTGCTGAAGCTTCCCCAGATGAAGACACATTGTTTTCTGAAGTTAGCAAAACTGGAGAAGGTTTTGACCGATCTGAGGCAGCTGGACTCTTAATATTTAGAAAAATCTTCTGGATGATGACTGTAGTGACGAGGATTATTCCATGGAAAGCGAAGCCATTGAGGGCTAAGAAGATCGTCTGGCAGAGGGAAGGAGTTTAAAGTTGGTAGAGCTCCCACTTATGTAAATGAGATGTCAGTGTACCAACGTGTGGGGTTGACAGCCGGTCCAACGGACATTTACTCTACCTAGATAGAACTTTTAGAAAGTTTGATGGTGAATTGACAGGGTGGTTGACATTCTGGTCACAGTTTAAGAAAGTGCACCCAGGACACGAGAATTCATGATTGTGACAAATTTCAGATTTGGTCCAGTCAATGATAAGTGGAACTCGTGCTAGCGAGCTTGTCGATAGTACCCTCAGTCAGCGAAAACTATGCGAGGGTAATAGTTGCACTGAAAGAAAAGATTGGGTAAGGGGGATCTCTTAATTGAAGTTTATGTTAGAGAGCTTGCTGAAGTTAGTAATCAGCAACGTCTCTAACAAAGAGAAACCAACGCTTTCCAGCATCTTTGATAAAATAGAAGGTCAGTTAAAGGGCATTAGATACACTGGGTCTGATTACCCTAAATGTGCTGCAGTACTATTTCCTCTTGTAGAGTCAAGTCTACCCGATGAAACTCTTAGGGCTTGGCTGAGAAGCTCATAATCGTCTAGAGGAGCGATACACGGTGGGACAGGTGAAAATCGCCCATCGTGTCTAATGGAATTCCTCAACAGAGAAGTTGAAAGCGAAGTGAGGATAGATCTAGCCAAATCTGGGTTTGTACCGGTTATGGTTTAGAGACATGAAGAAAGGGAACAAGACTAAACATGACGTTTTTGATCTTGTTGTGCCTACAGCTGCAGGGCTATTTAATGGCGATAGTGTGAAGTGTGTATTTTGCGAGAAACATCACGAAAGTCGTGATTGTGTTTGGGCACAAGACATGTCCATCGCCGATAAGAAAAACAAACTCACACAAAAAAAATGTTGTTTTACTTGTCTCCGCTCTAATATGTTATCCAAGAAAAAGCAAAGCCGTTATTAGATGTTCCTGTGTGCTTAGAAACATTTGGTTTTGATGTGTCCTGAATTGCCTTCTCATAAAAATATGAGAAGTCTCATACCTACGTCTACTAGTGTGGAGAAGACAGTTCAAAGTTCAATGTCAAACCAGATCTGTACAAGTGACATTGTTCTTATGACTCTGTTGGTTGATGTTGTTACTAACGGAGAGTCAAGGACAGTTAGAGCTCTTATTGATACTGGATCTCAACGCTCGTATGTACTGAAGTCAACAGCAGATCAGCTTGGATTTGTATCTCATGGTAAGGAGACAACAAACATCATTGTTTGGTGGTAACCAACACCGAGCCCAAGTCTCATGATAAGTTTCAACTCCAACTCTCGAAGCCTGGGGGGTATCTAGTAGGCCTATTTTCCATTGATGTCCTAAGTCAAAGTAAGATTTGCGGGAAAATACCACGAGTGCTAAAGGAGAAAGGAGAATCAATTGAGAACTAATCATATTTGAGTTAGTGATATAGGAAAGGGTAGGCCTAGTGACATTGAATTGTTACTTGGAGCTGAGTATACGGACAGAACTCACTGGACCCTATATACAAGTTGGACAATGGTATGACAGCAGTAGAAACGGAAAATAGGTTGGACGCTGATGGGACGTATTAGAACCCAGGCTGAAGATACAAACGTATCAATGTTAGTGACATCTATGAAAGTCAGTGATGCATCTGTTGCAGAGTTATGGGAGCTAGAATCCATTGTTATTAGCGATCCTATAGAGAGGGTTTACCAAGGAAGAAACCGCGGCTGCAACGAAAGATCATTTTCTGAAAACAGGTGTCGCGCACAGAAGAGGGGAGTTACCTGGTGGCTTTACCCTGGATTGACGGTCACGCCCCTATACCTACAAATAGGAAAGTTGCCGGAAAAAGGCTTGTTGTTGCCTCAATAAATTAAAGAAAAAAGGGAAAAATGGAACTTTACGGGAGGGAAATTTTTTAAAGACTGGCTTCAAGAAGGGATAATCGAGGAAGTACCCGATGCGGAGATAGAAACACCAAGTCACTATTTTCCCCCTCGTCCAGTTTTCAAGCCAAAATAGTCTCACAACGCCAGTTTTGCCCTGTATTTGAGCATCAAGTCACCCTCCCTAAATGATTGTCTGGAGAAGGGATCGAACCTCTAGAGTTGATACCTTCAATGATAATAAATTCCGAGAGAAGAAAATTGGAGTCACTTCAGACTTTCGTAAGGCATTTCTCATGATTGAAATACACAAGAAGGACAGAGATTTTCTGCGATTTTTATGGTGGGAGAGTGATTATGAAGCGCCATTTAAGGTGTTCAGACACAAAAGAGTAGTTTTTTGGACGCAAAGGTAGTCCATTCTGACTTGTTAGTGTCATAGATTATCACTTGAACAACCAAGTACCTGAAGATAAAAGTCTCATTGCCAAGAAACTTCATTGTAGATTCTTCATCCAGGAGCACATCCCATCCCATCTTACTAATCCACATTTCTTGCAGCATTAGTTTTGGTAGCAGTATTACTGGGCAACATATTCCTAGTGGGTCGAAAATCTTTTAAGTCTACATTTCCAACATATTCCCACCTTTCATTTTGACATAATAATGACAGCAAATGAAACAATAATATTTTGACTATGACAGTCTACTGTGGGTATGTTGACATCACTCTTGCGGCTCGTGTGCGAATTGCATCATCTTCACTGCGTTGTAGGTCGGGAAGATTTGACACTTCTAGGGGATATAACCGTTGTATAGGACGCACCAAGATTCCATGCTGCGTCTTCACCCGAGCCACTCTGACGTATCCGTCATTGCCGGGTAGAAGATCCAACACTTTTGCCATTGGCCAGTCCAGTCTCTTTTTATTTTCGGCTCCCACAAGCACAATCTCGCCGACTGATAGTTTCCTGTGTCGTTCACTTGCCTTCCCGCGTTGTACAAGTTGTCCCAAATACTCTTTCCTAAATCGGCTTCGTAGATGGTCACGGACAACTTGTCTATAACGGAAACGGCGTTGGAAACCTTCAGATTCCAACATATCTAAATCTGGCACGTTCTGTTCGCGAATATCATTCAGAAACATCGCCGGAGTTAAAGGTATCAAATCGTCTATGTTGTCTGTAATGTAGGTGAGAGGTCTCCCATTGATGACTGCCTCAGCATCACACAATACTGTAGAAAGCTCTTCGTAGTTCAAAGAAGACTTTCCTAGCACGCGCCTGAGTATTCCTTTTACAGAGCGAATGAGACGCTCCCACCATCCTCCCCACGATGCTGCTGATGGAGGGTTGAATTTCCAGTGAATCTTGTCCACTGCGAATTCATTCTTCACCTTATCCCAGTCCAACTCTTGAAGAGCATTAGCACACCCAACAAAATTGGTCGCGTTGTCGCTATAGACCGTAGTGGGCCTTCCTCGGCGAGCCACAAATCTTCTTACTGACTGAATAAAAGCCTCAGTGCTAAGTGAGTTTACAAGTTCCAAGTGAATAGCTCGGTATACTGCACATGTAAACAACACTAGCCAAACTTTACTCTTATCTTTAAGATACATTGGGCCAGCTAGGTCCACTCCAACAATCTGAAACACTGCTGCGGTGGTTACTCTGTCTTGAGGTAATGGAGCTGGGTAAGTCGTTGAACTCTTGGCTGCAAATCTTTTACATCTTGGACATTTCAAACAGATTCTTTTTATTGTTTGTCTGCTTCTCACAATCCAATATTTTTCTCGCAATTTTTCCATTAGAAATTGTACTCTTGCGTGACTGTCCAGATGACGAACCCAATTCAACCCCAAAACAGAAGTTATTCTGCCGTCTTCCATTTCAGAGTCTTCGTCTTTCGAATATTTCCACATTCTTAGGTCCATCTTAGCGTTTTCAAACAGTTTTACTGATTCCTCCCGAAATTGGCAAACTTCTTCTACTGTATCGACGGAAGTAACACAATTGTCAACATAGAGCGAATCTTGAAGTTTCTTGGCAATGAGACTTTTATCTTCAGGTACTTGGTTGTTTCAAGTGATAATCTATGACACTACCAAGTAAGAATGGACTACAGTTGAGTCCAAAAACTACTCTTTTGTTCTGAACACCTTAAATGGCGCATCATAATCACTCTCCCACCATAAAAACCGCAGAAAATCTC
The DNA here is from genome assembly GCA_024449915.1 of Sweltsa coloradensis. Classification (NCBI taxonomy): domain Eukaryota; kingdom Metazoa; phylum Arthropoda; class Insecta; order Plecoptera; family Chloroperlidae; genus Sweltsa; species Sweltsa coloradensis. Next base: position 29,407 of record JAMZAV010005778.1, read on the forward strand.
TGTCCTTCTTGTGTATTTCAATCATGAGAAATGCCTTACAATGTCTGAAGTGACTCCAATTTTCTTCTCTCGGAATCTTGTTATCATTGAAGGTATCAACTCTATAGGTTCGATCCCTTCTCCAGACAATCATTTAGGGAGTGGTGGTCCACATTCTTAGGTCCATCTTAGCGTTTTCAAACAGTTTTACTGATTTCCTCCGAAATTGGCAAACTTCTTCTTACTGTATCGACGGAAGTAACACAATTGTCCAACATAGAGCGAATCTTGAAGTTTCTTGGCAATGAGACTTTTATCTTCAGGTACTTGTTGTTCAAGTGATAATCTATGGACACTACCAAGTAAGAATGGACTACAGTTGAGTCCAAAAACTACTCTTTTGTGTCTGAACAACCTTAAATGGCGCATCATAATCACTCTCCCACATAAAAACCGCAGAAAAATCTCTGTCCTTCTTGTGTATTTCAATCATGAGAAATGCCTTTACGAATGTCTGAAGTGACTCCAATTTTCTTCTCTCGGAATCTTGTTATCATTGAAGGTATCAACTCTATGAGGTTCGATCCCTTCTCCAGACAATCACTTAGGGGGGTGACTGTTTGCATTTATTTGATGCATCAAATACAAGGCAAACTGGCGTTGTGAGACTATCTGGCTGAAAACTGGACGATGAGGCAAAAAGTGACTTGGTGTTTCTATCTCCGCATCAGATGCATCAGATGGCAGTGGCCATTCATTATATTTCAAAGGCATTGTGCGCTTGTTTTTGATATTGGTGTATTCTCAAAAAGCCCTAGTTACGAGCAACTTGATCAAACTAAATTGTAAAGCTTTTTCCTTTGAATAAAGTAAATTTAGTATCAATATTCATCTTACAACTTGTCACAGTTCATTTTAGTTATAGAGCTTTAACGGGTAGTTATTGTTTCGTAACATAGGGCTTTGTCTTGCATAAAAACATAATTAAACGGGTTTAATGTTGCAATTTAAATGTAACAATTGAACGTATGATTATCCCCCCCCCCCATTTTTGCAACATAACCACATTTTTCAAAAAGATGACAATGAATGGCTAGTACTAAAATGTGTACGGGTTTGCATTTATTTCAGACTCAAATTTCCAGAAGCAAATACTGCGTACATTAACTTGTATTAAAGTCACGCAGCAACAGGATGGTGAGTTGCTGGATGTTGTGCTCAGATACATCGAAACTCAATCTACTTATGCAAATAAGGGTCAACAGGCCAGCACAGATGTCATTCCGATGATGGATTTACCCGTGGCCACTCAATAAGAATTGAAGGAGCTAGAGGAGAAAATCCGCACTGATGAAGCGTTCAAGGCGCAATTGGTAATTCCTACTTACATAACCTACATGTTGTGCATGATGTTACAAACTGCCAATGTAGCCTTTAGACCCCCTGTACCGGCACATATAAGTTGTTTTTGTAGATGCAACAGTTGGATGCCTATTAATTTTACAATATAGGCCTATACAATCTTACAGTGTAGGCCTATTACATTTCTCTCTTTCTCTCTCTCTCCGCCTTAAAATAAGGACCTAAATCAATCAATCATCTCTGTTTTGCCAACTAAAGATTTGTATTGCTTTATTCTGTGAAAATGGGTACACAACTAAACAATTTGATTAGTCCTTTGGCCCTACCACTACTCATTAGGTACTGTGCTTCTGCAGATATAGCAATAATTGTATCTCTTTGTGATATATTACAGATAGTGCACATTAGCAGATGTGGCGGGACTAGTTTTCCAGTCGCAGTCAAACGGATGCTTAGCAGGTTGCTCAGTAACTCCGTTGCTGCCGAATTCAGCTGATTAGATTTGATTGGGTATTGCTTAACGTCTCATATTATGCAACTTGGCTAATCGAGACGAAGGGAGAGACGTAAGGGATGACGCGGGGGGACAAGGGGTGGACAGGCCTGTGCTGGTCAGAACCAGCCACAAGCATATGGGGAGGGCAGGGGTTCCCCCACGTCGTGGTCGTCTCCGTCTGTGTCATCATCCGTCCGTGTTGTCATTGTCGTCGCCGTCGGGGAGGTGGAAAAGGGAAGGGGAAATTCCCAGACGACGACCCAGAGCTCTGGGCTCGGGAAGCAACCAGAATAAGAAGCGAACAAAACCTTCTAAACATATCAACTTTCCCTTTCAAATAACGAACTTTTAACTGTACTCACTTAGAAAGCCTAGTTTTTCCCCTGTCCCGACGTGAGGGGAACCCCCGGGCGCATTTGGACCCCCAGAAATACTCGGGGCCCGCATCGGCCACCCCAACTGAGTGCGGGATTGAAAAATCTAGTTTTAAATTTTAAACCTTCATTTTGCCCTTTTCCCAAAAAACTTTTTGAGAAAAATTTAAAGATTTTTTTAATTTTTATTACCCCCTGGACAATTTTCGAGAACATTTTTATACTTAGTCTTTTAAACCCTCTTGTATACATTTGTATCCCAGCCCAGGAATGGTTCTTATTTAATAATTTAATTTATTTTTTAAAAAACGTTTTTTTTAAATATTATTTTAAACCCTTGTGATACGTTTATTTAATTTGTGGTAACGTCACTGCTGAAGAATCTTACCACACTAATATAGAAACGTCCCCAATGAAGATGAACCCCCCCCCTCGTTTACAGGGCTACATCTAGTTCCCTAGTAACCCTGACATTTGGCCAAGAAATATTCAAAAATCGCTCAGCACCCCAAGATATGTACATTAGGCCACTACAGCTTGTTGGCGAGGAAACAGGGGGGTTTCACAAAACTCTTTTCACAAGTGCAAGAGTTGCAAAAAAGAATTTTAGAGTGACAACCAAACCACTAAATGAAAAGGGCAAAATAAATGAAAGACGGTGTTGGGTGCTCTGTCTGGGGGGTTGGGACCCGAAAACACACAAATTCATTTTTTGAAACTAATCGGTCCGGTTTTTTACCCACATTCAATTTTATCCCGTGTGCCTTTCGCTGTTTTCATGATTCCCGTCTCGTCCCCGTCCTTTTCTGCTTTTCCCCTTGCGTTGCATAAATTCTTGTTTTTAATAACCGGAAACCAGATTTTTACCGATCGGCCTGAAAATTGTCTACCAAAAACCGATCCCTTTTACTGCCGTACAGTCTCCCTTTTGACCTTAATCGGCACAAAATGGATACTAAACTTTTTTATAAAAAAAAAGAAGATGTTTTTTTATATTCATACTCTTTTGGGTGTTCACTTTTTTGTTATTAATTGTTTTTAGTATATGTATATTGGAACCTTTATATTGTGTATGCTTGTATAAGTACAATAATAAAAAAAAAAGATTTTGGGAATTATTACTAAATCAAATCAATCTAGCCCATAAAGATCTTTAAAACACGAGTTGTATGTATTATATCCTTTACCCAAAGCCCCAGAAAATAAATACATTTTTAAATTTTTCGGTTACCGCCCGGACCCCAAAAGCGACCCCCATTAAATTGTTTAACGATGTTCTGTCTTTTTCCCTGCTAACATTTTCTTTGAATGCGTTAAATTGAAAATTGCAACAACGTGTAGAGAGAAGAAAATTTTCACTTTTTCCAACTGAGACAAAAAAAATTGAATTCTCAAAATCTTTTAATTTTGGTTGCATATGGAAATAGACTTAGTACCGGTTCTTTAATACGTATCATCCAGCATTGCATCGGACAGCCCAAAATTTTTTTATGCAGATGCACCCCCCCAACCTATATAACAACAAGAACAAAGTTTGCCTTTGGGGGGGTTACGCTCTTTTGAATTAACACATCTAGAAATGATAATGAATAGGTGAAAATTAACCAATGCATAGCTATTGCTTTGCTTTTTGATCGATGAGGGGGATTTATTCCCTAGGATATACCCTTGTCAGAGACAGTTCACCTATGCAAGAAACGTAGACCCTAAAAGCAATATACCCAGCCCCTGTCGTATTTTTGGTTGTGACATGGACATCGAGAAATTACTACACATTTTAAACGAATTAAACCCGGGGGTACAAATGTATACAACAAATTTTAATCTCTTTCCAAAAGTTGAAAGAATCTTTATTTTTTTGTTTGGGGGAGACGAAAAGTACTCTTATCTACCATGATTGGCTCAACAAATAACATCACAGACTTCCACAAAAGCTGACGCGATGTTTTAAATTGCAAAACCGCAGTAGAGTAGCCATCATTGGACACCCCCTTTATTGGAGATAACAGCGACTTGCCAGTGCTGCTATATGTTCCACTTTAACCTAAAACCCTGCTTATGAAAACCCTCTTCAATCAGAGTTGAAATCTGGGACCCCTAAACAGGTATATGGATATGCGTTACACAACAACCAAGCTAGGGAAAAGAAGTGTGCTTTGTTTTACCTTCATACATGCAAAACTGGATTGACCCAAAATTTAAAAAAGTTTGGGATTTGGGAAAGGGTTTTCCATTGAAGAAATTTTTTAACTCATATGAAAATGCATTCAGGTTTTTCAAAAATACATTTCTTCAATAAATAAATTGTGAATGCGGGAAAAAAAAATGGCAACCACACCTAAAATGAAAATACGAAAAAGAAGTTTGTCAAAACTTATAACTGATAAAAAGGGTTTCCAGCCCGAACACTGCCCCTACACGCACATCTTACTTTCTCAATAAAGTTTTTGGGTTAAAAAAATTCTCTTGACTTTTTAAATTGAAAGAACTTTTCAGAAAACAAATTTGTACCCGTCCTTCGGACATCATCGCTTCTCCAACAAACGATGTAATTTTAAAAATAAGTGTTCGAAATTAAAGGGGCAATTTCAAGAAACATGGCTTGTTCCATGTGTGTGAAATGCCAAGGTGTAAATTGTGCAAATTCGTAACAATTTATTTGATGCTTCCTGACAGTGATCTCAAGCATTTTCGGGATGACGTCTAGCTCTGTTTAAACGATGTTCAAAAAATAAAAATTTATAATTTAATAAATTTTTATCCAATATTTTTGAAGGTTTTGAGAGAAAGGGGGAAAATTATTTGTCATCAGTTTAAATAAATAAAAAGGTTTTAAGCGATCGCACATCGGAAGTTTCTACACAGGTATTTCCCAAACTATCAGTCTTGAATGGTCAACCATCAAACAAAAACCATTTTTTTTTAATTCTTAGCTGGGCACTTTTCAAAAATGCATGATAACTAAAAGCAATTTAATATATGATTTAAACCAACCCCCATTTTTTTTTTTTTTAGTTAATATTTTTTATCAAAAACGGGGAAAATAGCCAAAATTAAATTTTTAAATTAGTTTGCGCTTTAATTAATTAGATAAAATTGGGCGCTCGACAGTAGTAAATTTTTTACAAAGGGTTTGGGAAAGTTTACGTCATGAATGTTTAACCTCAACAAAAACGTTATGTGTTATTCGATACGGGAGGCATCTAATCAAAAATTTTATCAGATTATAGCAATTAATTATGGTACTTCAAACCCAAATTTACATGTTTTAAATATTTAATTTGTAGAAGGTTTGGGTTCTCCACTGAAAAGTGTTTTTTTTTTTATAAAAAACCGTGTTAATTTTTAGTCGTGACAGGTCACTACTCTTTGGGAGAGTGGTAGTGTACAGGTCAAGTTCTGGGAGGGGGTTGTGTTTTTTCCAGGGACATGACGGGTTTCGTTGCGTTAATGTTTTCAATTTTAAAAACCTATATTAAGTGAGGGGCGTGTTTTTAAGATAAAGGAGAAGTGCAAAATTTTTTAAATTCGGGCAATTAAATTTTTTCCGGCTTCACGAACATCACATCACAATTATAAAACACGTAAATTTTTTTCTCGTTTCACAATTCCAATCGCGCTATCTCAAATATCCTTTTAACAGTAACAACCTTCCACGAACATTTCCCCTCCACGACCCCAAAAGCCCGTAAAAGTCCCGAGCAGCTAATCTGAACGAGGGAAAGCCCAACCCCTACCGGATCATCTCTTTACCCCCCCCAACATCACCCCCCCCCCCCCCAAAACTTCAAATTCAAGAAATTTAAAAAGGTATCGTTATTTAAATTTTTATATGGCTATAGGGGTTTATTTTAACGGTACCTGTCATATTCATTTATTGTATTTCTGTATTTTAATTGTCATTTTTTTTTTTGTTTGTTTAATTTCAATTAATCTAACTATTTGTAATAATTTTATCTTTTAAACACCTAGATCCCCGCTCTAAACAACACTAATTTTAATTAACCTAAACCCCAATATTTTATTTATTTAAATTCATCAAATTTTAATCAACATATATGTGTACTCTCCGGCCGACGTTTAGCTAGCCGAGGTAAGGAGGGTAAATGAAAAGTCCAAGGTTTTATCAAAATGGTAACGCGTGTTTCTTTTAATAATGTGTGAACAATACTAAAAACTGTAAAAATTAGTGTCACCCGGGCAGACGTGTAATTATCTTGACAATGTCTTTATCAAATGGTAACGGCTTCTTTTAATAATGTGTGAACAATACTAAAAACTGTAAAGTTTAGTGTAAAGGGTTCAATTCTTCACATATCCAGTACAGAAAAAGAAAGGAAAGAAAACTGAGACATACTCTATTTGAAAAGTGTAAATTATCATCGTAAATTGAAAGTTTTTTGTTTTTGAATGGGGGGCTTTGCTACCCCGGCCCGAATTAAAACTCTTCCCCAACAAAGAATGTGGGGTTTTTTTAGGCAATAGAAAGCTCCATCAAAGATAAAATATAGGGCTGGTAATTAATTTTTTTGGTGGTGGAGGGTGGTGGGAGGGGGGTAATACATTTCTTTTGGGGGGGGGGGGGGGGGGGTACTAAAATTCTTCCCTCCACATTTGACAACTGTTTATCAGACTAACTTTGATGATTTTAATTATACCCGTTGAGTGTTTAAAAAATTAAAAAGCTTTTTCGGGCCCTTTTTATCTACTGTTGGTGCGACATTTACATTGATCTTGGGTCGTTTTTCCTCGAATACGCGACTGAAATAATGTTACGTAAGTGTCGAGTATTTTTTTCTTATGCCGCGGATTTTGTGGGGAGGGGGGGGGGGGGGGGGGGCTGCACTTTGTGTTTTCGGGGAGACACGCGGGAAAAACAAGTTGTAACCAAAGATTATTTGCAACTTACTAAAAAAACAGTGCACAAATAATAATCTAAACAAAAAAAATCAGACGACTATCCCGGGTTATACGAAAATATCTAAATTTTATTGTGTCTCCCCCCAGGACCCCCCCCCTCTCCATCGGCGACGGCCCAGCGGAGGGAAAGGAGGGCAATGGCAAGCGATCAGTTGAATAAAACTTGAGAAGGGGTTTTTGAATATTCACCTTTTTGTTTATATATCGCTAATGCCTAAAACATAATAATTGAAGATATTGTTCAATTCACCTTACGAAATTGAACACGTTTTTGAAAAATACGATGGGAGTTCAAACCTCTGTTAGCATGTGAAGAACTAAATTACTAATAATGAACAAAAATGTTGCTCCCCGGTCTTCACAGAGGTTTAAACTTGTCGACCGACCCCTGGGTTGTTGTCCAGTCGTTCTAAAGCCCCCTTACAATCCCAAGCAATTAAAATTTATTTAACATTTACAACCTTTTCCGTAAATATTTCCATCGGGTACCGGGGGTTTATTAGAACTGTTTACCTTTTTTGGGGTTATTTAAAGGGAAGAGAATATCATCTGTAAAAAAATTTTAAGCGGGATAGTTTTTGTTTTGGGTCTTTTTTAAAGGTGGGATTAGGGCTATTAGGGGGAGAGAGGAGAGGAGCAAGAGCGCGAGAGAGAGAGGGGGCCCGGAGAGAGAAAAAATCGTCTTTTTTTACCCGGGGGAGCCATTAAAGAGAGAGGGGGGGGGATGGAGAGAGGGGGGGGGGGGGAGGGGGAGAGAGAGCGAAAGTGTCATTCCTATTTATAGCGTTTAATTAATATCCCATTAAAATAAAATAAACACAACAGATCAAAGTACTTACACTAGTGTTCATTTTTTTTAGATGTGTGGAATGGGGTTTTAAAAAACGGGAAGAAAGGATTTTTGGAATTTGAAGAACAAAAATTAAAACCCGGTGTAGCTCTATCATTTTTTACCTCCAAATAACACACTCTAAAAAACTTCTCAAAGATGCTTACCACAATCATACCGTCTGGAAAATGAATTATCAGGGAGAAACGTCTCTGACATTAACGATGACTTAGTGGCCCCTCTCCAGCACTATACCCCACGGAGAAGAACCCTCCCAAACACTCTGCAGTCAGTCACCCTTCCCCAAAAATAAATACCGTCACAATGAGAGAAGCGACAATCTTTCCAGTAGGACTGGAGGGACGAACGTGGAGGGAAAATTATTTTAGTGGAATGAACGTAAAAAAAGTGGGAAACGCGAGAGCGATGTCAGTAGGCAGTTCACAAAAAGACCTGAAGAAGGATTACTCCCAGAAAAAAAGAAAAGTTTTAAGGAAAAGGCACATTAAGAACGTCATGCCATAGAAAAAGAAGTGCCCCCCTGTATTTGAAAAAAAAAAACGTCCCAAATTTAAACCCCCTTAATGCGCAAAGCTCTAGCTAGAACGCTGAAACGGAGAGTGCAAAAATATTTTTACTTTTGCAAGCGCGCTCCGCAAAGTCTAAAGGGTGCCTGGACAAAGAAAAACGAACCTTTCAATTCCCCCCCTTTATTATAATCCCCCGGGATTGTACATGTATTTAAAAAAAACGTTAAACTTAAGTTGCCATTTACTCAACCCCCGTTCGATGGGTGAACGTAGTTAATTTGACAAGGGTTTTGTGAAAAATTTTTGAAAAATTGCCATAAATTGCGTAAAATAAAAAAACGAGAAAGATTGCGTATTGATATTTTACGAAAAGTCATAAGAAATGGCTCGAAAACGTTCTGTTAGACCTCGTGACGGGTTTGAAATTTAGGCCACTGGGGGGAAAGCCTTTTTTCGCACTCAAGCCCTGGTATTCATGATTAAGGGGTTAAGTACAATTGAAACAGCACGTGGCCTACTTTTTTGGGATTTAATGGCATTAAAGCGTTTGTCTAAAAACCTTTCTAGAGAATGCCTCACGAAAATGTTTTATATTGGGTTGCGAGGCGGTGGTTGTCTGCGTCAAGAAGCGCAAACGGGCTGCTTATAATCTCCTTGGGGGCACAGTCGACCCCATTTTTTTTTCTTGGAAAATAAAATTGTTCCCTGCACGTGTTCCTCATCTCATCAAAGCGTACGCAAAAATCTTATAACACAATTATGTGTTTAGCGGTAGCGTGCCTGGAAAAATGTTTCGTCATTTTAGACATCGACGCCCAAAAAGAGTCAAGGAAAAAGGGCCTGCCCCAAGTTTAAACCCCCTAAACACATTCCCCGGATCATTTTCCAAAAGAAAGCAATTAGCTACGCAAGTGTTTAGCCATTGGGTTAAAGGCGGGGAGGGAAAACTGCCCATTTCACGGGGGAGTTTAAAATGATCCCTGTAATGGCACTATAGAGTTTGTTGTAAAATTGTATTTTCAAAAAAAAAAACTGTATTTTTCCCCTACTAAAAAAACATGCTTTTTTTTAAATTTCCCAGTATGATTTTGTGGAATCTGAATAGTTACAATGTTTTTATTGTTTATGAAATTAACCTGTAATTACATAATTACAGGGAGGTAAATTTTTTGTAAATATTTGTTTTAAAATTAAATGGGAGGGTTGGGGTTATTTTTAGGGTTGTGTGACATATTTCCAATGATTGGCATAGTGCCATTTTAAATTTCCCACTGCTTAACCCACAAAAGACGTCGATGCCGACTTCATATCGCTCTATTTCTCTGAAAAGTTGTTTTTGAAAATTGTTTGAAACATGATAAACAAACGACTAATGTAGAGCTAAAAAACACGCGTTTAAACCCTAATCAACATAAAAAATGTACTCAGGGAGAACAGCCCAAGCTTTCCTTTAATCTACCTAAAAAATATTGCCACTCCTTTAAAGAAAGGTAAGAGTCTCAAATTCATAGTTGGTTTGAACAGTCACGGCTAGACCCCATAAACCACCCAATTCAAAAGGCCAAAAAAAATTTTGCATGGACTCGGAAAAAGGAGAAAAGACCGATACACTAAACTCATTTGGGAATGGATCGGTTCAAATACATACTTAGTGGACATATCAAACCCTTAGAAATAAAATGCTATCTTAAATCAATTCCCCTCTCGCTTTTACTTTTCGAAAAAAAATTTGGGGCGACTACCTGCTATCATATGTTATTTTTTCATTATCACTTTTTTTTCGGGGCACTACGAGTTTTTACAATTTTTCAATTCTTTTTATTGTATAATTTCGGTAATCGTGATGAAAATGCGTGTTTTGTAAATGGTCGTAGCCATATGTACCCTTTACCATCACCCTCAGCGTAGCGTATGACCGGCGATCTTTAAAATGCACACGTCCTTTACTGAAACTGGGATGATTGATTGGTATTTCTTTACGTCTCATATTTTTGCAACTGCTTCGAGAGAAGGGAGGGACGTAAGGGGTGGCGGGGGGGCAAGAGGTGGGCAGGGCCCGTGCTGGGAGTTAGTTTTTTAAGTTTGTTTTAGGGTTTAAGGGCAACAACACTAAGGTTATCAGTGCCCGTATTCTCTATAAATGACATGTTTTTTTTTAATCTTATTGTACAGCTGTGTTGATTTTAGGTATTTAAAAAAATTTTTTAGTTTTCAGATTATCAATAAAAATTTTTTTTAAAATTTGGTTTTGTTTAAAATCATTTCCCCTCGCCCATGGTTTAGGACATTCACTAAAATGTGCTTAAAAATTAAATCTCACCACACTGCCCAAGGGGGGTGGGCTTTACCTTTTAAAAGGTATCCTTGGTGAGATGGTTTTTCCAATCTAGATGGGGCAGAACAACCCCTTCGCGCGAGAAGACGCCTTGGGGTCCAAGGTGTTACATCGCCTTTTATTTCGCGAAACTTTTTATTATTTTGCATGATATGCCATTTTTTGCACCCCTTTTCTTTAAGTTTAAATTTAAATAATGCTTTAAAATCAGGCGTTACGACTAATTGGCAAACAAATTTTTTCTTTGTTACAACTTCTTTGGCCTTTGGTCGGCGAGACATTTCCCAAATACCAGAAAGGGCCCGGCACCCAACAAAAAAATAGGATTTTTGTTTTGCACCCAAATTTTGGAAAGTATAAAGGGTATTTTCTAATTATGGGTGTGTAGTGTAAAATTTTGGCAAATAGCCTTAGGGAACTTAAAGAATCCGTGCCCTAAGAATTGGAGTCCTTTTATCAAGGGGGAAACGGGGCTTTGTAGAATTGCAAAAGTTCTTTTCATTTTAGACGCTGTAATGGAATGGAGTTTAAACCGAAGTTGTTTCTTCCCTTGTAAAGGCAGAGCCAAATGTATTGTTAGTTGAAACCCGCCACAAAACAATGGGGAGGGCAGGGGGTTCCCCCCCGTCGTGGTCTCTCCGTCTGGGTCATCACCGTCCCCGGTTTTTCTTTGTCGCGCCGTCGGGAGGTAGTCAAAAGGGAAGGGGTT
>JAMZAV010005779.1:0-40569 GCA_024449915.1 Sweltsa coloradensis
GTATTATGTCAAAAAGTAACTAGAAATGCTAAAATAAATAAAAACATATTTTGTTTTCAGAAATAAATTTGAAAATTTCACTACTAGGCCTAGGCCTACTACTGAGTCATACATCTTATTGTATGAGATGGTCTTACACCATGATTACTAATTATTGCAACCTGGAGTTAGGGTTACCTTCTAACAACACATAGTTTAGGCATAGGCACCTCGTGACCTCTGAGGTCAGCATTCACAACTTTGTTTGTTTGGCATTACAATTTACAACCATTTGAATAATTATTTCTAGTTGTGATTTTTCAATTTGCTTTTACTGTTAGCTAGGTTCATACTGTACTAAGATATTATGTGTTTACTAAATTATTTTCATAATAATTATAGGCCTAGTCACTAAAAGTTATTGGAAAAAAAATATTTACAACATGTAGGCCTAGACAACAACAACATTTAGAAACACCATTTAGTGCAATGACTACAACAGTAGGCCTTGGTCTACCTAACCAGGCCTATCGATGGAATTCTTGAAAACAGTTCTTTGATTTGTTGAGGCAGAGGTGAACATCATATTTGATACACCTTATGACGGTTATCCCTGTGCACATGGGATTCTTGCAGCGCTGACGTTTCTCGTTGACTTCTGGCCAATAACCAACACCGTCGCGTCTGACATCATGGTTGGGAATTAGTTTTGCAGGACCACGTTTACATTTGTTTTCAAACAAGCTGTCAACAGATCCAGCAGAGGTAGGACGGCCCCGCTTCCTTGATAGAGATAAATCTTTTCCTCTTCGACATAGAGAGTCCGCTAATGCGAGCCTGAACTCAAATTGGTCAAGCCAATTCTTTGTAGGGAACCCCTCTGCCTTACAGTCTCGCCGGTATTTCAACCATGAATTTACAACTACTAGATCCAAAAAGTGGAAAAAGAACCGCAAATAGTATTTTTTTGAGCGCAGCTTGATACGGTAATATGCAATTTGTGCATCGAGTAGGTCGACCCCACCCATGAATGTATTATAAACATTCACAGCTGCAGGCTTTTTAACTTCAACATACTCCTTCTTCTTTCTATCGTACCGTTCGGTAACGCCGATGGGATGGGCACTCCGCACTTGAAAACGTTGATAGCAGTGTAACAGCTTTACTATCAAGCCATTTGATAGCCCTCATCTCGACACCTTCCACCGTTGTCCCCTTTCTCCTGATAGGATCCACGTCCTTTTTTTTTTAAATCGGCATCGGGTATCAAAAGACTATTTTGCAACCGATTGCAACGAACTGTGCCTAACGCACCAATGCCCTTCTTGTTCAGCTCAACCATTAGAAGGGTTGATGTGAACCAGTTGTCACAGTACAACAGGAAACCCTGATTTTGGGGAATAATGTTTGCCAACTGCAAGACAATATTCGAGCTTGCCCCAATATCGCGGTGGAAATCTTTAGCCTCAATTTTGCCCGTGTAAATGTCAAAATTGTAAAAAAAGCCTTTGACATCACAAAGTGCAAATATCTTGTATCCCCACTTGTGGGGTTTGCTAGGATTGTATTGTTTCAGGCTAGAACGTCCTCTAAACGGGAACATCTGTTCATCGACCGAGAGCATTTGTCCACTAAAAGTATTATTTTGGCATCTGTTTACCAACATTTCTACAAATGGACGAATTTTAAAAATTCGATCACGATTTGGATCATTTACTGGCATATGTGTGTTGTCGTTGAAGTGAAGATATTTTTTTATCTCTAAAAATCGATCTCTCGACATAACATCAGCCACTTGTGGCACTCGACTTTCTTTGGCCCAATACGCACGCACACGGTGTAAGTCAAAAATTGACATGTACACAACCATGCCAATAAATTGTTCCAATTCAGATTTGTTGAGGTTATGGGGCTTGTTAGGATTTAACTGAATTGCATAGAGGGGTTACTCTGTTCAACAATGAGGTCTAGCACTTCATCATCAAAATAATGATGGAAATATTCCATTGGGTCTTCAATACTATCACTATCATATGTATACTGCCAAAGTAGGAATGGCCTTGGCAGTAGTTGGGTCATCACCCAGCTGTCTCCAAATTAGAGGCCTAGCCCTAGCGTTACCTGGTAACTGTTCTTCGTCTGATGACGAACCATTGTCTTCAGAGCATGAAGATAGGCTAGGCCTAGGTCTACGCCCAGGTCTAGCCCTAGGCCTAGGCCTAGCAGTTGCTGGTTGCTGTAGGCCTACATAGTCCTCATCCTCATTGTTGCTTTCGGGCAGATTGCTGTCATCGCTGTCATCTGGTGGAATAACAACATGCTGCGTGACCCTGTCTCTTCTGCACGTGCGTAGTTGTCGTTCAGATGCCATCTGCAACGAAATAATAGTGGTTTAAAATAAAATATAACATAGAAGAAAGAACCTAACCTCACTTGTCAAAACTGGTATCAATGCCTGCTGTTGCGTTTTAGACACAAACTAAACAATGGCCTAGTTACCGCCCAATTTGTTGAAATATTATATTCCTATGATTGCAATATGTTATTATATGTGTAATCTACGAGAAAATAAATTTATAACTTACCGTAATCAGGAAAACTTTACGTGAATAAACACGGCTTGACTTCAAGTTGACGTCTTCCCATAATAGGCCACAACAACATTTGGCGCTCGTTGAAGTTGTGTGAATATAGCTCCGAGACTGAAGAAATTCGACTTTTTCGATACATCGATTTATACCGAGTGGGTGCGTGCATAAACCATAACTTACAAAAACTCAAATGACAGTCGAATAGTAAATATAGCGGTACGTTGCGAAATCGCAACAATAGGTCTCAAGTGGTTTGTAAGTTTTTTTTTGAGGTGTATAACAATAATTAACAAGTAACTAGAAACTTGACAACAATCACCTACAATGCGTTCATGAAGCAATCTTCGGGCCTACAGATATTTGACATTCTAATTGCCATAGCAATTAGTACTACTTTATAAAAATTATCCTTATTTAACAAAAATGATTTTGCAATGGAACTTAAAGAAGTATGGAGATCCCACAAATACTAAAAACTTTTTAAAAAAAGCTCATCCATCAACGCGACTTAAAAAAGCGTTCGCGAAGCAACCTAGTCTAGCCATTAAACCATTAAATGTCAATTAAATCTTTCCCAGTCCAGATACTACACACATCATTTCTCAGTGGGATAACTAGCCATTACAAACTGTATTCTGCCTGGTTCCAACGAGATAGAAAGAGAGGTTCTATTCTAGCTCGTTGCCTGGTACAATATGGGTTCGGGGGACTCCCCCTCCCAACTAGTGCGAGTCGGGCAGTGGCGGCTTTTCAACTCATTATCAGGGGTGCAATGGTGTAATCAAAAATGTATTTATGGGCGTGCGATCTTTCGTGAGTAAAGCACATGATTGAGAACAATGGGGGTTCCGGGGGGAAGGCCCCCTAGCCTAGTGCGAGTCAGGGGCGCACAGCCCCGGAAAAGTTTCCGATTCTAAGAGTGTGATTAAAGGATTTTAACAAGTTTTGGCATTTTTTAAAATATATTTGTTAAGAGTTGTTTTTGATACGGTTGTTTGTAGTCTATTTTGTTACTAATGATTGTTGTGATTGCAAAATTACATTATGTGCTTGACTTTACACTGAATTTCTTCATTTCTTCTATGAGAATATTAACATTTGCACTGTATACTGCACATGCCCTGATTTGTTTTAGGTTTACTGAGGGGTATATATTTCATTTTGGGTTTACCCCGTGTATTATGATGACACCATGTTGCAGGTGTGCAATTGATAAGTCGGAAGTTTAACAAGTAAACTACATCATGGCCCATGAGAGTGAAGTTCAAAATCAGTTTTAATTTTAAGCTGAATTTCAGCCTTCAGTTTTCAAAGTTTTCGACAGTTTTTACCAGAATTAATTTTGTTACCCGGCACCTCCACCAAATTTACGAAATTATGCATTTTTTATTTAAAGTCTTTTGATATGGATATGAAGTATTTTGAGCTTACTCTCGTTCAAACGATTATTAAGATCTCACAATCGCGTTGTATGACCCGGCGCCTCCACCATATATACCAGCCAGTATTAATTTAATTTCGACTTCGACCCGGCACCTCCACCAAAACTTTGAAATTTGTTTATTATTTTAAAATTTCGTGACCTAATTCGCATTTAAAGGGGCTATTAACTCAAAAAAATATTTTTTACCACATGATCTATAGCACAATGCTACACTAAAATGACAGTTTAAAAAATTATATCTTGTGACTGTGATTTAACACGAATTTTTCAATTTTTTTTCGTCCGTAAATTTGCGAAAATTGGTGTTTTGGGAAATTTCTTAAATCGGTTTTAACATGCTTCTTTTATGGTCCACATAGATACTAGAGCATCAGACCAATATAAAATGGCAATTTTTTACATCGTGTCTTGAAACTGTGCCCAAATATACCCTCAAACACGCAAAAATATGCAATCCATAATCACACCCCATCTTGGTAATCAGCAGATTTTGACCGAACTACTTGCCCAAATTAAAAAACAAAATATAGAGAAATTTTCAGAAAAGGCTGCAGAGTACGTTAATAATGGCCAATATTTTTTTGGATCAAAATCCTCCAAGGTCACGGGGCATAAAGATCGTCCCTATGTTATTTCTTATGGGAGATTTTTGCCGATGGGACCTAGCTCGAAAAATGTCATATTTGACCATTTTTTGGGAGGTCATGGTGGCTCCACTAATTTTTCTGTTAATTGCTAAATTCATTACTAGTTTGCCTGAATGAAATATATTTTTTGAGTTTTGCGGTTAAATAACCCTTTAAGGACATATTTGCTAATTTTGCCACTAGTTCGCGGTATCAACTAAAATTTCGCGAAAATTCGCGAATTGGAAATTGGTACCATTCAATCACAATGCATGAGATTCATGTGCAAACTGAATTTGAAGGAATTATTGCAGCTTGAAAAGCATTCGCGAATTTCGTTGTCACCATTTTTGCACATCTCTAATCATGGGAATTTGGGGGCACAACCTCCGGGAAACATTTTGTTCGAGGTAGTTTGATATTGCTCAATTTAAAATCGTTTTGAAAATAATTTCATATTTTTCTCTTATTTAGGAATAACTTTTTTGTTTTTATTTTCGTGGTGCCGAATACACCAAAGATGTCAGCTTTATTAATGAGGCTCTACTGTCATTTGTGTGTTACTTAGAGCAATCGTGGGTAAATGCATTTCATCATTATTTTTAGACTTTACCGACAACCCCCCAAAGTAGCAAGCGCACTTGTAAATCCCACATTGGGTAAAGTACTTGCGTATGTTTTAAAAAAACTTTAAAGTAGAGAATAATTGACATGCATGTGGGCTCTTCATACATTTTCTAAAAATAAGTTTCACTCATACTAATTAAATATGAGTTTGTTATGCAATTTTTCTAGATTGATCAGGTTTGAAAATTTCACACCTTGCATACCGTAAAAACCGCCACCGGGGTCTGGGGCGCTTAGCCCCAGAAAATATTTGATTTTTAATATTGTTTTTTTACTAGGATTTAGCGTGATTTCGTCAATAATATTTATAAAATTGTGAAGATAGATAGTTTTATTGTCAGTTTACAAGTTTACCTTGCCGCCTAATTGTGCCCCCCTTGCCCCCTCTAACTAAAGTTATTATTATACTAAATATTATTATCTTGTATGTCGCATGTTGTAGGCTATGTAATATTGTAATACCATACAAAAATGCAAAAACTTGCAAAAAAGGGGCCAAGCCGAAAACGAGGAAGATACAAGTGGTATGTACGTTCACACGCGGGGTAAAGAATAGGGACAAACTTTTATCTTTTAACCAATAAGCACCATGGCATGACGGCCAATGGCAGAGCTTCTAGTATATAATGAAATTTCGTAGTCTTTGGACATCATTGTGAATACATTTTATTACACCCTTAGGCCTATATATATGTAAATCACAAAGCAAAACCATAGACAAATTTGGCATGCAACAGACGTGAAAAAGTTGGTCTGTTGTAGGCCACATTTGTTTTTCAAGTCTGTTTTATTTCAATCCACATTCGATTACTTTACGACAGCTGACAAAACTAACAAATTGTTTTGCAAAAACATGGCGTCCGGAAGCACTGTTTGGCCACTCTCTGATGTTAGCTGATCTAGGCTCTCTATAGTTAGAGGTAAGTGACGAGTGCATTTTTCAATCGAAGTGTCTATACGTCCGACGGGTCGGACGGGCAAGCAACCACAGGGTGTACGCCCGCCGAGCTTGTGGACGTAATTAAGTTCTCTGTGTACTTTCGTTAAGGTTAGTCGAACTTTCCGCCTTAAGTTATGCGCTCCTTGGCCGTCCGCCGTCGGACGTATAGCACAAACTCAGCTGTACGCCCGACATCCCGTCGGACGTATAGACGTGGCCTTTTTCAATGTTGTCATTAATTTTCGTTGTGGTGGTTCGTTTCCTCTCTACCGCTGGAACGGTAAACATACTATTTTCATTAATAACTTCAAATCCCGTCGAACCAGAAATCCTGACTGAAGGTTTTTTCCGAGGTTTTCGTCACTCGTTAATGTGATTGCAAGGGATTGAGTCGGAAGAGGGGCATAAATTGCACCCTGGGAAGGCTTCCCACGAGAAATTATACAATCATTTTATATATAGTTTTCAATGTATAATATAGAAACATTTCTCACAAAAATCGTACTTTTAGGATTTTTTTCATTGACAAGGCCCCCCAAAAATAGTTTTTGTCAAAGTCTAATTTGAAGGCGGTCTACCCTGCAGCGTTCAAAAGGTTACTGCCGTATTCTGGTTCACTGTCATCAACTATTATCAGGGTTCTATATTTTTAGATTTATATTTAAAAATAAGAAATCGTGATTAATTTCATTTATATCTGATACATTTGATTGGATCGGATTTATTTGATTTAAATCGTTTTTTATTTCTCTTGGATTTAAAGTGCCATAGGCCTATTTGCTTTCCACTTTCCTGTTTTCCTGTGTGATTACTTAATAAACAAAAATGGCCAAAACAAACCAATTGATGTTATATAATGACAAATGATTGAAATGAATGGCTAATGACTAAGACATGAGCACTTAAAGTTTCTAACTTTTGGTGTCAGGGGCATAACCTTTTAATGTTAAAATTGGAAAGCTTTACAATTCAAGGAGCAAAATGTGATCCATGTCTAGACCTTCATATTAAAAACAACCTTATATCAGCGAATCCGACGCTTGGAACCTATAGCAGCGTATTGCCGATTTTGAATTTGTGTGTTCGAATACTGAATAGAGAAGGGCCTCAGATAATACGGTGACTTCACCGAATGCCAATTCCCCTATAGAAAACGACCCCCCCCCCCCCCCAACAGTAACATTCTACCTGTCTATGAAGAACATGCTACACGGGATTTCTGCATTCCCCCAGCACAACACCGTTGGGTATTTACAATTTAAACTCGCTAAAATAGTAATACGTTATTTTACCTTGCAAAAGAGGGATGAGAGCATTCCCCGCACACCAACAACGCGCCTTGGGTTATTTACCACACGCTGTTGGCGTTAGGGGAATGCATGTTCTTCATCGACCGGTATGAATGTTGGCGTTGGAGGAATAAAAAGTTTGTTGGCTAGGGAAATTGGCAGTCGGGGACGGCTCCGATAATATATAACACTCGCGTGTTAGGGCCCACCCCCGAAACAATGATATCATATAGGCCACTTGACAAGATGGCAATGGATAATTTTTCGTTTCATTTAAATACATTTTTTCCTGTCTAAATTCAAAAATATAGGCCATACAGTGACATACACCTGTTTAGCGACAATAAAATCTTACCCAGCATTAAAATCTCGTGGTGGATAACACAAAAATAACCCCTTTTTGAATCGGCTAGCCTTCTGACGCTAAAGGTCACCCAAATCTAGGGCGACGGTCGTCGCCCGGCAGACAACGAATGCGGCTGCTAGGCGACACCGAACTCCGGCCCTATATACACCTACCAGAGTTGGGGGGTTTTCAGCTATCTGCACACGCCGCCCCGAAAGAGTTACAATCTTGAAACTCGGTATATGACCTGGTATGTGTCCATGACATACCAAAAAAAAATCAACCCGATCCGACAACTCCGTTCTGTGTTAAAAAAGCTCTCAACATCGTCAAATTCCTTAAAGATGGCTGGGTGGGTGGTGGGTGGGTGGGTGGCTAGGAGTTCTCCGCGGAGAGTTCTTTAGCCTACAGAGAAAACGGTAAATCTTAGAACTATGAAACTTGGACCACACTTAGGTGTATTTCAGACGCAGTGCCTTTTGCTTTCAAAACCAAAATCGGGGTAACAGGGACCGGAGAAAATCAAAATTTGGATGATAATCAAAACGCGTAATTACCAAGCGTGGTAATTTGTGACAAACTTGAAATTTAACATGCTATTAACCATTATAAATATCTTGCGTCCAAAACACAAGGGGCTAAATTTGGGATGACCATGGGCCCAAAATGACAAAAAACATATCTGAACTTTAAGAATGAATCATTCAAAGAAAACGCTACAACTAAGATGTTTCAAACGTGGAATACATTTTGATATCTCTCATTCTTTATCACTTTTGAATATGAAAGCAAATTGGTTAACGGGTACCGGAAAAAAAAAACAAATTATCAAAAGTAGGTAATTCCGTACTCTTATGAATAATACGCTATACCGAGAAAACGGTTCATCTTAGAACTTTGAAACTTGGACCACACTCAGATGTACCTCATATAACAAAACCGGGTAATTGGGACCGGGGAAAATCAAAATCAAAATCAAATCAAAACGCGTATTACTCAGGCGTAGTAATTTGTACAAGCTTGAAATTAAACATGCTCTTAACCATTATAAATATCAAGTGCTTATGCTAGTGCGTTTGGTCTTGTTGTTAGCGTATCTGCTTCCAATGCAGAAGGGCCAGGGTTCGCATTCCCGCTAAAGTCAGAAGTTTTTTAACTTCTGATTTGGACTTAAAGTCTATCAGTTCTTGTCTTAGGAGTTTGTAACGGTGACTTTGGGGCCGTCCTAGCAAAATCAAAACGCGTAATTACTCAGCGTAGTAATTTGTATACAAGCTTGAAATTAAACATGCTCTTAACCATTATAAATATCTAGTGCTTATGCTAGTGCGTTGGTCTTGTTGTTAGCGTATCTGCTTCCAATGCAGAAGGGCCAGGGTTCGATTCCCGCTCAAGTCAGAAGTTTTTTAACTTCTGATTTGGACTTAAGTCTATCAGTTCTTGTCTTAGGAGTCAGTCTGGAAACGGTGACTTTGGGGCCGTCCTAGCAAAATCAAAACGCGTAATTACTCAGGCGTAGTAATTTGTATACAAGCTTGAAATTAAACATGCTCTTAACCATTATAAATATCTAGTGCTTATGCTAGTGCGTTGGTCTTGTTGTTAGCGTATCTGCTTCCAATGCAGAAGGGCCAGGGTTCGATTCCCGCTCAAGTCAGAAGTTTTTTAACTTCTGATTTGGACTTAAGTCTATCAGTTCTTGTCTTAGGAGTTTGTAAACGGTGACTTTGGAGCCGTCCTAGCAACGAAGCACATAATAATCTGGATCGGCCTTGTTGATTCTGGCGTTGATCCGCGGATGTTCGCACTGAGCCATACCACTGATTGATATATTTCCTATTAAAAATATCGATCTTTGGTTGGTTATCGCTCACTCGTCGATTGCGTCGGGCCTGCAGGGTTGGCTTGTCGCTTTGATTTAAAGTCCCCCACTGAAAATCAGTTATATATAACTGAGTGGGTTAGACTCTAAATAAAAATTTATTTATTTATTTATTTAAGGGGTATCTTTGGGGGGACCGTGGGCCCAAAAATGTAAAAAACAACTTTGAACTTAACAAATTTAATCATTCAAAGTCCATCATTCACACCTTGATAGCGAACGAACAACAAAAAGATGTGATATCCCCCCAAAATACAAAATTTGTAAAAAAAGACGGCAACCAAGCTCTCCTTCAAAAGTCTTCGGCTGTGAATGCTGTGAGATATAGAAGTTGAGCCAAGCTTTTTATTCTTTCTCCCTAGTTTCGCTTTGAAAATATGTAAGATCATTTCGCCTGTTGACGAGCGCCAAGCCAACGATTTTTGTGGTAAAAAAGTAAAGTTTTTAAACTCGAAATCATAAAAAAATGGCTTGGCCATTGAATTTGGTTCATGGCCAGCTTGGCTGCCGTTTTTTTTCAATTTTTTTGTATTTGGGGGATCATTACCTACATCGTCCTTGACGGGCAATGCCAGCCAATCGGACGTCGTGCTCGGCTTCATCGTGAGACTGAGACGAGACACCGCACCATCACCGACCATCACAATATAAGTAGACTAGCCCACTTGAGAAAATGCGCAACAAGCAAATAGTTTCCAAAGCGTGCACTGATGTTATAACTATGGTTTTAATTGTAATCGTAAGTGATGAAGTTTCTTATTTGCTACCTGAAATACTTAAATTTGTATAGCCTTTATAAGTTGCGCGAGATATTTAAAAAAATATGTTTAAAAACGACGCCATCTTGTCATGTTGAATTCTGGGTTTCCCGTGTAAAGTCGAGGTGTCAATAGAGATTCGGCCGGGTCTAATGAGTCTTGTTTCTTGCATGACGCAGAGCCAGAAAGTGGCCTAGTCAAATATAACAATATAACGTAATGGAAGGTCTGAGTGTGGTGATATTTTCAGAGCCGCTAGTAGCACGTTTCTGATCTGATTTGCTGCTATGCTAATGAGTGGTGGTAGCTGATATTGAAGATGTAATTACATGCCCAATAGTGGCACTCAGTTCGAGGCTGTCAAAGTCGCTGCCTCCGTTACCTTCGCTTATCAGATTGATTTCATTCATGGGGCTGACAAGTCAACTCTCTTAGGTTTTGCTGGGGAGGAGGATCATACCCTTGTTGCGAGCCACGTTCAGCCCAGTAAACCATGGATTCGTCAGTAATGAGCAAGCGTCTATATGCACAAATATAATACCTCAGTGAATCTATAGGCCTACTGACCAGGCAAGCCTTGTCAATTACCTGTTCATGGTTAGAATGGATAATAACCCAAAGCATGTTCGGAGAACAATTCGCAATTCAAACTAGAAGAAAAGTGTGGTGAATACTTTGAATCAGTGTGGCCGGTGATCGTCAATGATGTCTTCATTTATGAATTAGGGAGCAAAGTTCTCGTATGTCCGCCTGTGCGTGTGTCACGTCTCACGATAAAAACCGAACACGAAACGTCCGATTGACGTGTGTTTTTTGTAAGGATTACCACTCAACAACGATGATACAGATGGGAAGAGGGGGGAGGGGTTATAGCTCGCACCCGGCGCCGCCCCCAGAATGGTCAATGCACGGCAAATTATTTTATTTGTGTAGTATTCTTAGTCATTGATTTGTTGAATAAGTAGCTTCGCTCCCTCTTCTGGGTTCCCCCGCACCGGTGCATGTTGGATTTAAATTCAGTCAAATTAGACGATCAGCTATGCCGGGATGCCTCCATTTTCGAGAAGATGGGCTCAATCGTCCGAACAAGCTGAGAGAGGGGTAAAAAAATTCGTAAATTTCCCCTGATTACAGTAAAGGCAACCCGGAAAACGAAATCGGTAGCATTAAGCTTTGAGGGGCAAAAAACTGTCAAAACAGGCAAAGTGTAAAAAAACTTCCAGAAGACGTACAAACCTAAACTCTAACGCTAATGCTCATACGAGAACACATAAAATAAAGATGAAACACAAATCGGTAACTTTCAGCCTTTAGAGGCCAAAAACGACCAAAAAAGGCAACATGTACAATAGATCAATGAGCTTACGCTAATGCCATCACGAGAACATAAAAAATAGACAAGAATAGGAATCGGTAGCATATAGCTCTTTCAGCACAAAAATGGATAAGAGGGCACAAGATGTTAAATCGTAGCTCTAGAAAGGTCGCAATTAAATGAATTCGATGCTAATCTAATCTGAGCCAGTCGAGTTTAGTTCGTTATGACTAGGAAGCTTCGCAAACGCTTTTTCAGGCGCGTTGTTGGATGAGCGTAATTTTTTAAAAACGAAAAAAACGTAACATTTTTTCATGAGGAATAATTTTTCGATTACGCTCAACATTCACACTAATATCTTTATTCATAAAATTAAGGTTCTGTAAAAAAATCATTACAATCGAATATAGGTGTTATAAGACGAAGAATTTAAAAAAATCGGAAAAAATCGGAAAAATGCGATTTTCATGAGAAATAATTTTTTGATTACGCTCAAATTTTACACGAATATTTTAATTCATAAAATAAAGGTTCTGTGAAGAAATCATTACAATCGGATATAGCATGTAAATGTTATAAGTCGAAGAAATGTTATAAAAATCGAAATAAATCGTAAAATTGCGATATTTATGAGAAATAATTTTTCGATTGCGCTCAAAAAGGTGGCAGTTCTAAATTCAGAGATTTCGAATGCCTCCATAAAATTTCATCGCAATTGGAGTAAAACAAAAATAAAAAAAAAAAAAAAAGAAAGGAAAATGAAAAAAAAACATTCCGGATTTTTTCTCCAGTGTAGTGAAATGGAATCTTCGCTTCGCTCGCTACGCTTGCTACGCTCATCCAAAAATGTATTGAACACGAAGTGTTAAGTGTTAGATAAGTCTTATCTAGTTGTTGGATGAGCGTAGCGAGCGAAGCGAAGAATTATCTTTTTTATGTTTTTGTTTTTATTTTATCTTTTTTCATTTCCTTTTTTTTTTCTTTTTTTTTCATTTTTTCTGTTTGTATTTTTGTGTGTCTGTTAACACGATTCCGGCTAAATCGATACTCCAATTGCGATGAAATTTTCTGGATGCCTTCGAAATCTCTGAACTTAGAACTGCCACGTTTTTGAGCGCAATCGGAAAATTATTTCTCATGAAAATCGCAATTTTACGATTTTTTTTCGATTTTTAAAAAATTTCTTCGACTTATAACACCTACATGCTTTATCCGATTTTAATTATTTTTTTACAGAACCTTAATTTTATGAATAAAGATATTCGTGTGAAATTTGAGCGCAATCTAAAAATTATTTCTCATGAAAATCGAAATTTTACGTGTTTCTCTTTTTTAAACAATTCTTTGACTTTTAATACCTACGTGCTTTATCATATTTTAATGATTTTTTCACAGAACCTTAATTTTACGAAGTAATATATTCGGATTAAATTAGAGCGCAATCGAATAATCATTATTTATAAAAATCGCAATTTTACGATTTTTTCTTTTTTCCAAATTACGATTAATTAAAAAAAAAATTGAGCTAATTTTTTATTTAATTTTTTTAGTTAAAAACATCTTTGACTTAGTAATGATTTTTTCACAGAACAACAGAAAATCCGCATAACACATGGCAGCTCGATGCACCAATTACGCTCATCCAACAACGCGCCTGAAAAAGCGTTTGCGAAGCTTCCTAGTATATTTGATTCATTCATAAATTGCATTTAATATCCTTTTTATTTGTTATCAAATTTGTTGAGTTTTTAATGCATTGTTGTAATATAACTATTTCAAATATTTACTTAAATGTAGTTCATTGTTGTGTCTGCATCTATGTAATTAGATTTATTTAGTTGTCCTCCTTTGTTAATCAGTTTTTATCGTTCAATTAATAATAAATAAAAAATAAATAAAAATAAATTCCATTTAACTACACCGGAGAAAAAAATCCGGAATGTTTTTTTCTGTTTGAATTTTTGGTGTGTCTGTTAACACGATTCCGGCTAAACCGATACTCCAATTGCGATGAAATTTTATGGGGACCTTTGAAATCTTTGAAGTTAGAACTGCCACGTTTTTGAGCGCAATCGAAAAATTATTTCTCATGAAAATCGCAATTTTACGATTTTTTTCGATTTTTAAGAAATATTTTCGACTTATAACACCTACATGCTTTATCCGATTGTAATGATTTTTTCACAGAACCTTTATTTTAGAATTAATATATTCGTGTGAAATTTGAGCGTAATCAGTAAATTATTTCTTAATAAAATCGCAATTTTACGCTTTTTTCGTTTAAAAAAAAATTACGCTCATCCAACAACGCGCCTGAAAAAGCGTTTGCGAAGCAACCTAGTTTTGTAAAAATTTATTATGATTGATTCTTTATTGTCAACGGGACGGGTGTCCCACAAGTGCAATAGGCATCTATCATTTATCACTTTTACATTAATTGATTATAGAAAATAAACAAAAATAATTTCAATTTATTGCATTAGAATTTGTCAAACTGGTCACAAACACTTAAATATAACTACACATTTTCTGATTGATCTACGATGAATATTGTAAATCTGATATGGTAGGGGCGTACAGAATGTCCTTCATTATCAAGTGTGCTAAGTTGTAATAAAGGGGCTAAAATCCCCAAAAATTATTTTTTACCACATGATCTATAGCACAATACTACACTTAAATGACCGTTTAAAAAATTATATCTTGTAAGTGTGATTTAACACGAATTTTTTAATTTTTTTGATCCAAAAATTGGCGAAAATTGGTGTTTTGGAAAATTTCCTAAATCGGCTTTAACCTGCTTCTTTTTTGGTCCACATAGATACTAGAGCATAGTACCAATCTAAAATGCCCCGTTATAACATCGTGTCTTGAAACTGTGCCCAAATATACCCTCAAACACGCAAAAATATGCATTCCAAAATCACACCCCATCTTGGTAATCAGCATATTTTGACCGAACTACTTGCCCAAATTACAAAACAAAATATAGAGAGTTTACAGAAAAGGCTGTCGAGTAGGTCAATAATGGCCAATATTTTTTTGGATCAAAATCCTCCAAGGTCACGGGGCATAAAGATCGTCCCCATGTTATTTCTTATGGGAGAATTTTGCCGATGGGACCTAGCTCGAGTCATGTTTGACAATTTTTTGGGAGGTCATGGTGGCCCCAATAATTTTTCTGTTGATTGCTAAATTCATTACTAGTTAGCCTGAATGAAATATATTTTTTGAGTTTAGCGGTTAATTATGGCTGCAGGACAAGGAACGCGCCGAACAGCAAATCAACAGCAAATCTCTTAACTTTGGCGCGCACAACAGACACTTACCCTCAAAAGTTTTCACATCTTTATTTCGAACCGGTTTTAAATATTTTTGGTACGATGGCCATGGATATTGAACAATTTTCTCACCACTGGTTGAGCTCGCGGGTTCAAAGTAAGTGTACTACGGGCTCAAGAGGAGTCAGTGGAAAAATATCAGTCCATCATTACACACGCTAAAAAAAGCTTAATTTATTTTTATTGTTTGAGTTTGAGACGATGAGATATTACTTTGTATTATACTGTATGAGCATGGTTGAGAAAAGTAACTGTGAAAAGTAATTGAATCTGAGTATATAATAACGTATAAAAGTAATTCAGTTACCGTTACAGTTACATTAAAATAAAAGTTATTCAAGTATAGTAACTCAATTACTCAAAAAGCAATTAATTACTTCTACTCAGTTACTTAACAACACTGCCCCGATGCAATATTATTTATACTGAGGCTTAAAGGGGCTATTACCCCCACAAATTATTTTTAAACCACATAAACGAGAGCATAATACTTCACCACAAAATTGTTTTATAAGTTATATCATGTTCCTATTAACACGAATTTTTAAAGCTTTTTGATCCTTAAATTTGCAAAAATTTACGTTTTGGTGAATTTCTTGAATCGGTTTCAACCTGCTATTTTTTGTTTTAAATGTTATTAGAACATCGCATCAAACTCAAATGGGCAATTATAAAGTTGTGTCTTCAACTGTGCACAAATGTAGCCTACACTCAAACACGTCAAAACTCAAAATACTCAAAATATACGTTCCAAATAATTACAGTACAGTCTTGATAATCAGCATATTTTGACCGAACCACTTGCCCAAATTACAGAAACAAAACGTAAAGGATTTACAGAAAAGGTAGTCGAGTACGTCAATGACGGCCAATATGTTTTTGGGCCAAAATCCTCCGTGGCCACGGGGCATGTGAATATCGTCTCCATGTAAAAATATGATGATTATAAATCGCGCACTACAATTTGAACCTTTATAATACGATACAATATTAAGTGAATTTCTCTAGAAACAGCTACATTCTTCATTATAATGTAAGAATTTTTAAATGGTTTAATTTCATCAAGTGCTTACAACTACAAGTATCCCCCTCCCCCCGGCCGCCCAACCCACAGACACCCAGTCCAGACTCACGCCCCTCCGCAGCACGCTCATGGATACCAACTCCCCCCACGCAAACAACTAGCCTGCCAACCTGCCAAACTACCTGTCTCGATACCTTTTTATATTCAAAATAATTCACTATCCGAACTTAAGTAGCTTAATGAATGCATCTTCCGCGGATCTCGATAGCGGACACAAACAAAAGATATGTCTGTAGTTCTGCTTTGTCGGTCCACCGAGAGAGAGAGAGAGAAGCCTGTTTAAAAGATTGATTAGTTAGAGATACCAAGTAAAACAATCTGTTAAGTTTGGTATTTTTTTCTTCTTAGTCTTTGTTGGTGCTGTAGAATGACTATGTTAGAATGAATTGATTTCTGTACGTTCAGTTCACTCAATCGGCCGTTCCATCTCGACGTGCTGGTCTTGGGTCTATGGTATCTCTATCTGCATAACAGAAGCGGACACGCCCCCTCAATCACACGCAGATAGGAGCTGGTTCTCGTGAGGCGTGATGGGGGTGTTAGCGCGCTTCTATGTACAAAGAACTTGAGTCTTGTTCCAGATATCGACGCTTCTTGTTCCCCGTCATGATCTAGCTATCTAGCTCGCAACATAAAGTCTCCCCTCATAAGGTACATTTGGTTTGACCATTGGAATAGGACTGAGGACCGCAAATACGAGTCATTTTCAAAAATGCGCGTATTACTCGTCAACGTTGGGGCGTTTGGCCCACAGAGGGGCCCAAAAAAGGACAAAAAAAGGCCGAGTCCCCTCATAAGGTACATGGCAGGTTTAAAACGCCAAATCCACCGCAAAAGTAAGTATATAAAAAACCGCTATTTAGACGTGCTGCGTTGGGCTTTGACCCGCCAGACGGCCCCCAAAGTGGGCCCCAGAAGGTCAATCTCCCCTCATAAGCTACATGGCTGGAACCAACGGCATTTTATAGTTTAGGGTACCAGAAAAAAGAATATCACTCGTAAGACGGACTGCGTTGGGGCGTTTGCCCGCCAGACGCCCCCCAAACACCCCCAAAATGAGTTTTCAAAAAAGTGAAAAAACTATGTTTTCGTTCCAATACTTACTGAATTAGGTCAGTTTTCATCGGATTTATGCGAGAACGCGCACACATAAGATATTTTAGCATTTTTTGGGGCATTGTGCCTTGAAGGTACCCCCCCCCCCCCCCCCCCCCCAAGTGGGCCCCAAAAAGGTCAAATCTCCCCTCATAAGGTAGCCTACATGGCGGGATACAACCCACAGCATTATATAGTTTAATTTTAATGCATTTGAAAAAAGAATATCACTCCTAAGACGGGCTGCGTTGGGGCGTTTGCCCGCCAGACGCCCCCCCCCCCCCCCAAATGAGTTTTCAAAAAAGTGAAAAAAACTATGATATGGTTCCAATACTTACTCAAATAGGCCAGTTTTCATCGTATTTGTTGGATGAGCGTGCGTAGCGAGCGAAGCGAGTGAAGCGAAGACTTCAATTTCACTGACCCCCCAAAAAATTTAGCTCGGGTGTTTTTTTTTTTCTCTTTTTTTTTGGTTTTCTGTCTGTTTGTTCGCACGATTCCGGGCAAACGGCATTTCCGATCTGAATGAAAATTTGACGGACCTTCGAAATCTCTGAACTTAGACTTGCCACGTTTTTGGGTACAATCGAAGAAATATTTCTCATGAATATCGTAAATTTTACGATTTTTTTCGATTTTTTGTGCGATATTTGCGTGCCATTTGGGCCAATTCTGACCAAACGGGTGGGGCTACAACGTTCATATTATACGTGGACATTAAGGTTATGGTGATGTAATTGCTTTCTGAAAGAAAAAGTTGAAAAAGTTAGCCAGAATCTATAGAAATAAAGCTTTTAATATAGTTTTTTTAATTTTTTGTACGATATTTTCGTGCCATTTGGGCCAATTTTGACCAAACGGGTGGAGCTACAACGTTCATATTATTATGCATGGACATTAAGGTTATGGTGATGTAGTACCTTTTGAAAGAAAAAGTTGAAAAAGTTAGCCAGAATCCATAGAAATAAAGCTTTTAATATGAGTTTTTTACGATAAATATTACCAATTGACAAGAAACAATAGAAACTTGACAACAATCACCTACAATGCGTAGGCAACAAAACAAAGCACTTGCAAAAGTAAAGATATCCCACTCAAACTAAAAACTTTAAAAAGCTCATCCATAAACGCGGCGGGACTTAAGCGTTTTCCTAGTACGATAACACGCACACATAAGATATTTTAGCATACTTAACGGCATTGTGCCTTGAAGCCCCCCCCCCCCCCCCACAAAACAATGGGCCCAAAAGGTCCAATTTTCCCTCATAAGGTAGTACATAGCTGAAACCAACGGCATTTTTGGATGAGCGTTACGAGCGAAGCGAAAACTCAATTTCACTGATCCCTCAAAAAATCTAGCTCCGATGTTTTTTTTTTTATTATTGTTTGTTTTTCTGTCTGTTCGTTCGCACGATCCCGGGCAAACGGCATATGCGATCTTGATGAAATTTTGACACGACCTTTGAAATCTCTGAACTTAGACCTGCTACGTTTTTGGGTACAATCGAAAAAAAAATTCTCATGAATATCGTACTTTTTTTTTTTTAATTTTTAGTGCGATATTTTCGTGACATTTGGGCCGATTCTGACCAAACGGGTAGGGCTGCAACGTTCATATTTCACATGGGCATTAAGATTATGATGATGTAGTACCTTTTGAAAGAAAAAGTCGAAAAAGTTAGCCAGAATCCATAGAAATAAAGGTTTTAATAAGAGTTTTTCGATTTTTAGTGCAATATTTCTGTTACATTTGGGCCGATTCTGACCAAACGGGTGGTGCTACAACGTTCATATTTCACATGGACATAAAAGTTATGGTGATATAGTACCTTTTGAAATAAAAAGTTGAAAAAGTTAGCCAGAATCCATAGAAATAAAGGTTTTAATATGAGTCTTTTTTAGGTTTATAATAACAATTCACAAGTAACAATAGAAACTTGACAACAATCACCTACAATAGATTCACAAAGCACTTGCAAAGGAAAAGTGGTCCCACGCAAACTAAAAACTTACAAAAACGCTCATCCATCAACGCGGCGGGACTTTAGCGTTTTCCTAGTATAGTTTAATGTACCAGAAATAAGAATATCACTCGTAAGACGGACGTGTATTTTTTGTAATAGCCCAAATAATAAATCTCTTTAAAATGTTATTGATATTATACTCAGTTTCAATCTGACTTCTCGTCACTAGGGCAAAGCAACACCATAGCAGAAGACGTGTACGCAAACCTGGAGAAGTTCGTATCACAGATGTATGGCAAGAAGAACATGACATTGAACGAAGCTAGACACTTTCCTCAAGATTTACCGTCCTACGAGTACTCGTCCAATGGAAATTCTCAAGGGAATGGACGCAAGCTCATTACCACCCTGCACAACAGTCTTAAAGGAAAAGATCAAGAGGACGAACTACATTGCCAGCATATGGACTCATGCGACAAATCAACACCCACCACCTTTCTCTCCAGAAGATAACGGCTGGTTGTTAGATGATGATACAAACCAAGATGGTTCCTTGGTGATCAGACTCCGTCGTCTTTTGACGAGATTATACAATGTGACCTGCAAGAAGAGGGCATCGATGAAGATGATGACTTAGAAGATATTTCAGAATCGTACAGTGATATTGAGTGTGATGATTGATTGCGGGTTTTGATGTTGCTTTTCTTGCTTGTTGATGTTGATGTTGATGTTTGATGTTGCTTGGTTTTGATGCTGTCTATGCCAAAAGTATTTATATGTTGTAATGTTCAATTTGTTGTAGGTTATAAACGTTATTTGAATCTTTAAGAACATATTATTATAGATTAGGTCAGAGGCGTACTAACGTAAATAGGCGTAGTATATGTTGTTATCTTGTATCATTATAAAATTGTTTGATTGTATTAAACACTGTGATTTAAAAGGCTGAATCCGCATAGGATCGTAATTTACGCACATCGTCTTTTGATGAGATTGCGTTAGATTGTGATTGTGATTTGATATTTAAACAAATGGCTTCAATGAGGACGATTACTTAGATATTTCGGAAGATTACAGTGATAATGAATGTGATTAAGGTTTTGATGTCTACATTTAATTAATAATTAATACTAATACTACTACTACTACTACTACTACTACTACTACTACTACTACTAATAATAATAATAAATAAATACATTTTCTAATACTCAATTATTGTAGCTTATAAACGCTAATTGCGTACCAATGTAATATCTTGTATGATTATAATATTGTTGTATATATGTTTAGTTCTATGTCTGGTAAGGCTGAATCCGTCAAGGATAATGCAAGATCATGTAAACAAATGCATTACGACTATTCATTTTTGTAATAAAAATACAATACTTATTATGCTTTAACATACTCTTTACCATTATTATTTGTGTAATCAACATCAAATGAAGTGACAATGTGTTCCTGATGTATTTAAAGATGTAGATCACCTCCCCCGAAAAACAAATTAATGCTGTATCGTAATACATGCTTCATGGAAGAAAAGTAACTGTTGTTTTGGGGGCCACAAACACAGATCGATATGGATGTAAAAATTTAAATTGAGGTAAAAAGCTTCTTTGAATGTTAACTGATCAGTGCTAAAGTCGTGACGAATACCTTTCGATAAGATATATCACAAACAAATTCAAACTTATGCACTCGGATTGTCTCCGATGGAATTCTGGACAAAATCAGGAAGGGGTGGGGGGAATCTGCAGGGAAAAATGTCCAGTACAAGACCAAAATGTTATAAATTGCAATGGTTTAGCACCTTTCCCAAAAAATTGGCAAAATAACCATTAGTCCCAAACAAAATTAAAATGCTTTTTGAATGAGGGGGGAGGCCGTCGCGTCTGAAAGTTAAACGCCTCTGGCAAATGATATTCGCATTTCTGATAACATTCTCTATACTAGGAAAACGCTCAAGTCCCGCCGCGTTGATGGATGAGCTTTTTAAAGTTTTTAGTTTGCGTGGAACATCTTAACTTTTGCAAGTGCTTTGTTTTGCTGCCTACGCATTGTAGGTGATTGTTGTCAAGTTTCTATTGTTTCTTGTCAATTGGTATTATTTACCGTAAAAACTTATATTAAAAGCTTTATTTCTATGAATTCTGGCTAACTTTTTCTTTCAAAAGGTACTACATCACCATAACCTTAATGTCCATGTATAATATGAACGTTGTAGCCTTACCCGTTTGGTCAGAATTGGCCCAAATGGCACGAAAATATCGTACAAAAAATCAAAAAACTTATATTAAAAGCTTTATTTCTATAGATTCTGGCTAACTTTTTCAACTTTTTCTTTCAGAAAGCAATACATCACCATAACCTTAATGTCCATGTGAAATATGAACGTTGTAGCCCCACCCGTTTGGTCAGAATCGGCCCAAATGTCACGAAAATATCGCACTAAAAATCGAAAAAAAATCGTAAAAGTACGATATTCGTGATAAATATTTCTTCGATTGTACCCAAAAACGTAGCAAGTCTAAGTTCAGAGATTTCGAAGGTCCTGTCAAATTTTCATGAAGATCGGATATGACGTTTGCCCGGTAGAGAGCGAACAAACAGACGGGAAAAAAAAACAAAAAAAACAGCCGAGCTAAATTTTTTGGGGGGTCGGTGAAATTGAAGTCTTCGCTTCGCTCATCCAACAAATTTATTTATTCTTTCCATGTACATGTTTAGGGGCATTTGGAGGGTAAACGCCCCAAAGCAGCCCCTGTCTGGTGAGTGATTTTCATCTTTCTGATACCTTTTGCAATAAAATTAACCTTTTGACAACCATGTACCTAATGAGGGAAAATTATACCTTTTTGGACCCATTTTGGGGGTGTTTGCAAGGCACAATGCCCCAAAATATACAAACATATATTCTTGTTCTCGCACAAATCTGATGAAAACCGCGCTAATGAAGTAAGTATTGGAACAAAAATACAGTTTTTTTGAAAACTCATGTTTTGGGGGAAAGGGGGGGGGGGGGTGTTTGGCGGGTAAACTCCCAAATGCAGCCCGTCTTACGAGTGATATTCTTTTTTCTGGTACATTAAACTATAAAATGCCGTTGGTTCCAGCTTTGTACCTTATGAGGGAAAATTGTACCTTTTGGGCCCATTTTTGTGTGTGTGGGGGGGGGGGGGGGGCTGCAAGGCACAATGCCGCTAAGTATGGTTAAATATCTTATGTGTGCGCGTTCTCGCATAAATCCGATGAAAACTGACCTAATTCAGTAAGTATTGGAACGAAAACATAGTTTTTTCACTTTTTTGAAAACTCATTTTGGGGGCGTTTGGGGGCGTCTGGCGGGCAAACGCCCCAACGCAGCCCGTCTTACGAGTGATATTCTTTTTTCTGGTACCCTAAACTATAAAATGCCGTTGGTTCCAGCCATGTACCTTATGAGGGGAGATTTGACCTTTTTGGGGCCCACTTGGGGGGGTACCTTCAAGGCACAATGCCCCCAAAAATGCTAAAATATCTTATGTGTGCGCGTTCTCGCATAAATCCGATGAAAACTGACCTAATTCAGTAAGTATTGGAACGAAAACATAGTTTTTTCACTTTTTTGAAAACTCATTTTGGGGGCGTTTGGGGGCGTCTGGCGGGCAAACGCCCCAACGCGAGCCCGTCTTACGAGTGATATTCTTTTTTCTGGTACCCTAAACTATAAAATGCCGTTGGTTCCAGCCATGTACCTTATGAGGGGAGATTTGACCTTTTTGGGGCCCACTTGGGGGGGGGGGGGTACCTTCAAGGCACAATGCCCCAAAAAATGCTAAAATATCTTATGTGTGCGCGTTCTCGCATAAATCCGATGAAAACTGACCTAATTCAGTAAGTATTGGAACGAAAACATAGTTTTTTCACTTTTTTGAAAACTCATTTTGGGGGTGTTTGGGGGCGTCTGGCGGGCAAACGCCCCAACGCAGCCCGTCTTACGAGTGATATTCTTTTTTCTGGTACCCTAAACTATAAAATGCCGTTGGTTCCAGCCATGTACCTTATGAGGGGAGATTTGACCTTTTGGGGCCCACTTTGGGGGCCGTCTGGCGGGTCAAAGCCCCAACGCAGCCCGTCTTACTATGCGGTTTGTTCATATACTTACTTTTGCGGTGGATTTGGCGTTGAAACCTGCCATGTACCTTATGAGGGGAGACTCGGCCTTTTTTGGCCTTTTTTGGGCCCCTCTGTGGGCCAAACGCCCCAACGTTGACGAGTAAGACGCGCATTTTTGAAAATGGCTCGTATTTGCGGTCCTATTCCAATGGTCAAACCAAATGTACCTTATGAGGGGAGACTTTATGTTGCGAGCTCTTGGACTATAGAGTAACTTCTAGACTCTCGCTCTCTATTTAGGGCGACGACGAACTCGCAGCCATGTAATACAGCTAACCGAGTTGGGGGGTTTTCAGCTATTTGCACACGCCACCCCGAAAGAGTTACAATCTTGAAACTTGGTATATGACCTGATTTGTGGTCCATCACCTACCACTAGGAAAACGCTAAAGTCCCGCCGCATTGATGGATGAGCTTTCTTGTAAGTTTTTAGTTTGCGTAGGACCACTTTTCCTTTGCAAGTGCTTTTTGAATGCATTGTAGGTGATTGTTGCCATGTTTCTATTGTTACTTGTTAATTGTTATTATAAACTTCAAAAACCTCATATTAAAACCTTTATTCTATGGATTCTGGCTAACTTTTTCAACTTTTTTTTCAGAAAACAATATATCACCAGAACCAATGTAAAATATGAACGTTGTAGCCCCACCCGTTTGGTCAGAATAGGCCCAAATGTCACGAAAATATCGCACTAAAAATCGAAAAAAACGTAAAACTACGATATTTATGAGAAATATTTCGTCGATTGTACCCAAAAACGTGGCAAGTCTAAGTTCAGAGATTTCGAAGGTCCCCTCAAATTTTCATCAAGATCGCATATGCCGTTTGCCCGTTTCTATTGTTACTTGTTAATTGTTATTATAAACTTCAAAAACCTCATATTAAAACCTTTATTCTATGGATTCTGGCTAACTTTTTCAACTTTTTTTTCAGAAAACAATATATCACCAGAACCTTAATGTCCATGTAAAATATGATATGAACGTTGTAGCCCCACCCGTTTGGTCAGAATAGGCCCAAATGTCACGAAAATATCGCACTAAAAATCGGGAAAAAATCGTAAAAGTACGATATTTATGAGAAATATTTCGTCGATTGT
Source organism: Sweltsa coloradensis (assembly GCA_024449915.1). Lineage (NCBI taxonomy): Eukaryota > Metazoa > Arthropoda > Insecta > Plecoptera > Chloroperlidae > Sweltsa > Sweltsa coloradensis. Next base: position 24,537 of record JAMZAV010005779.1, read on the forward strand.
ACCCAAAAACGTGGCAAGTCTAAGTTCAGAGATTTCGAAGGTCCCCTCAAATTTTCATGTAGATCGCATATGTCGTTTGCCCGGTAGAGAGCGAACAAACAGACACAAAAAACACCCGAGCTAATTTTATTGGGGGGTCAGTGAAATTGAAGTCTTCGCTTCGCTCATTAAAAAAAACTATCCGACAACCGATTCTGTGTTTACTAGGAAAACGCTAAAGTCCCGCCGCGTTGATGGATGAGCGTTTTTGTAAGTTTTTAGTTTGCGTGGGACCACTTTTCCTTTGCAAGTGCTTTGTGAATGCATTGTAGGAGATTGTTGTCGAGTTTCTAATGTTACTTCTTAATTTATAAACCTCAAAAAAACTCATATCAAAATCTTTATTTTATGGATTCCGACTAACTTTTTCAACTTTTTCTTTCTACAAGGTACTCAATCACTATAACCTTAATGTCTATGTGAAATATGAACGTTGGAGCCCCACCCGTTTGGTCAGAATCGGCCCAAATGTCACGAAAATATCGCACTAAAAATCGAAAAAATCGTAAAAGTGCGATATTCATGAGAAATATTTCTTCGATTGTACCCAAAAACGTGGCACGTCTAAGTTCAGAGATTTCGAAGGTCCCCTTCAATTTTCATCAAGATCGCTCATGCCGTTTGCCCGGAGTCGTGCGAACTAACAGACAAAAAAAAACACAAAAAAACAAAAAACAAAAATACATTGGAGCTAAATTTTTTGAGGGGTCAGTGAAATTGAAGTTTTCGCTACACTCGCTACGCTCGCTACGCTCATCCAAAAAAGGCTCTCAACATCGTCCTAAACATTCCGGCTGGCTAGCTGGCTGGCTGGCTAGTTATTTATTGGATGAGCGAAGCGAAGACTTCAGTTTCACTGACCCCCAAAAAAATTAGCTCCGGTGTTTTTTTTTTGTTTTTTTTTTGGCTCTTTGTTCGCTCTCGACCGGGCAAATGGCTTATGCGATCTTGATGAAAATTATAGGGGACCTTCGAAATCTCTGAACTTAGACTTGCTACGTTTTTGGGTACTAGGAAAACGCTGAAGTCCCGCCGCGTTCATGGATGAGCTTTTTTAAAGTTTTTGGTTTGCGTGGGATATCTTTACTTTTGCAAGTGCTTTGTTTTGCTACCTACGCATTGTAAGTGATTGTTGTCAAATTTCTTTTGTTACCTGTCAATTGGTATTATTTACCGTAAAAACTTATATTAAAAGCTTTTTTTCTATGGATTCTGGCTAACTTTTTCAACTTTTTCTTTCAAAAGGTACTACATCACCATAACCTTAATGTCCAAGTACAATATAAACGCTGAAGACCCACCCGTTCGGTCAGAATTGGCCCAAATGGCACGAAAATATCGCACTTAAAGTCAAAAAACTTATATTAAAAGCTTTATTTCTATAGATTCTGTCTAACTTTTCCAACTTTTTCTTTCAGAAAGCAATACATCACCATAACCTTACTGTCCATGTGAAATATGAAGTTTGTAGCCTCACCCGTTTGGTCAGAATTGACCCAAATGGCACGAAAATATCGAACAAAAACTTATATTAAAAGCTTTATTTCTATAGATTCTGGCTATTTTTTTCAAATTTTTCTTTCATAAAGCAATACATCACCATTCCCTTAATGTCCATGTGAAATATAATCGTTGTAGCCTTACCCGTTTGGTCAGAATTGGCCCAAATGTCTCGAAAATATCGCACTAAAAATCGAAAAAAATCGTAAAAGTGCGATATTCATGAGAAATATTTCTTAGATTGTACCCAAAAAACGTGGCACGTCTAAGTTCAGAGATTTCGAAGGTCCCCTTCAATTTTCATCAAGATCGCATATGCCGTTTGCCCGGAATCGTGCGAACAAACAGAAAAAAAAAAAAAAAAAAAAAACAACCGAGCTAAATTTTTTGGGGGGTCAGTGAAATTGAAGTCTTCGCTTCGCTCATCCAACAATCGAAGAAATATTTCTCATTGAATATCGTACTTTTACGATCTTTTTCGATTTTTAATGCGATATTTTCGTAATGTTTGGGCCAATTATGACCAAACGGGTGGGGCTACAACGTTCATATTTTACATGGACATTAAGGTAATGGTGATGTATTGCTTTTTGAAAGAAAAAGTTGAAAAAGTTTGCCAGAATCCATAGAATAAAGGTTTTAATATAAGTTTTTTTTAGGTTTATAATAACAATTAACAAGTAACAATAGAAACTTGACAACAATCACCTACAATGCATTCAAAAAGCACTTGCAAAGGAAAAGTGGTCCTACGCAAACTAAAAACTTACAAAAAAGCTCATCCATCAACGTGGCGGGACTTAAGCGTTTTCCTAGTTTAGTCTCTATTTGCAACAGGTAATGTAGCCCACTAGTGCAAATTTAATAGAGAAGGGAGGAGGGGAAACCAGGTACCGGCACGTAGCCTACTCCTTTCGAAAAGTACCAAGGGGACCAACGGCTAAACGTCCCATCCGAAAGAACGGTGTAACCTTGACAGTCATATAAGTTCCTCCACTAACCCGGACTGCCGAGCAGACGACGTCAAGGAGAACGAAGCCGTCACACAAAGCTTTCGAACCCTAGTCTGCTCTAGCCAGCGGTATACGTGTGTTTCAAGGCTAATTCGGTCACCCACTCATTCTTCATCACTTTTGAATACGGAAAGCAAAATTGGGTAATGAGTTCCGGGGAAAATCATAATGATCAAAAGCTAGGTAATTCCGTACTATATGAATAAGACGCTATGCAGAGAAAACGGTTCATCTTAGAACTTTGAAATTTGGGCCACACTTAGATGTCCCTCATGCGCAATCACTTTAGCTTTCAAAACCAAAACCGGGCAATAAGGACCGGGGAAAATCAAAATCAAAATCAATTGCGAAATTCTCAGGCGTGGTAATTTGTACAAGCTTGAAATTAAGCATGCTCTTAACCATTTTAAAATATCTAGCGCTTAAAACACAAGGGGGCAAATTTTGGGGGACCGTGGGCCAAAAATTGTCAAAAAACAACTCTGAACGTAACAAATTTAATCAAAGTCCATCATTCACGCCTTGATAGGAAACAAACAACAAAAAGATGTAATATCCCCACAAATACAAAAATTTTGTAAAAAAAAAAAAAAAAAAACGGAAGCCAAGCTCTCCTTCAAAAGTCTTCGGCTGTGAATGCTGTGAGATATAGAAGCTGAGCCAAACTTTTCATCCTTTCTCCTTAGTTTCGCTTTGAAAAGAAGTAAGATCATTTCGCCTGTTGACGAGCGCCAAAGCTTACGATTTTTGTGGTAAAAAAGTAAAAATTTTAAACTCGAAATCATAAAAAAATTGCTTGGCCGTGAACCAAATTCAATGGTATCTTAATCTTAACATCTTAATATCTTAATTTCCACTGAAGATTAATTTATTATTCGATACTCACTATCTCGATTTTAGCAATATGCGACGCAATAATACCAATCTTGTATTGCAACGCCAGGGAGGTAAACCAGAGACGAAACAAACAAATATATATGCTGAACCAGAATTCGAACCCAAAGCCCTGTTAACAATGTTTTCTAAACCAAATTCATGCTCACATAGGCCTAATTAATTTTGATTGAACATTTTGCACATTAACCGTCGGCAAGAAAAACGATCACATTTTTACGCTATTTTTCCGATGGGCTTTTGAAGTGTGAAGCCAAACCATCATCATGATCAAGTATAGAGCTTCTAAGCTTGTGGTTTAAACCGTGTGTTCTGCATGAAGAATTTCTTTGACATACAATACCGAGATACTTAATCCACATCAATGAGAACTACTCTCTCAAATGGCGGTACCGACCTGTAGATATGCTAGCCAACACAGTGAAGTGAAGTGCCAATCAATTGTTATTCTGATGTAAATAACACGTACTACCAATAACGACGCGAGGCAGCTATACCTCCCGTAATGTGTAACCTTTTGAGATTCTGATTCGGTATCACGCCATCAACAATCCTTACTTGACAGTTCGTCCCGATGTTTTTACATTCCCTTGAGAGTTACTCTCTCCTCATGAGTTCCTATGCGCCTGAAGGACGCTTCTCACAGCAATACGCCACCCGTGATCCAGGCCATGCCGAGCCTCTGCCTACAGGTGCGCTCTCATTCGCGACCACGTGCTCGAAGAAGAATCGGTGTGCACCTTGATCCAGATAATCCGACACTTATTACCCCATGTGAATCCGAGGGGTCTGCGCCGCACCGCGCGCAGGTGCCACTGCCCGGCCAGTCACCTGCCAGACGCACTGCACACGGCACCTGTTGCAGACACTTCGGAGGAAATCTCTTCCTGGGCCCGCCCGTCCACAAAGAGGAGATAACCAAAAATGGAGTAAATTTTGTAGAAAGCCGAACTTATAACAAGTTAATTCCCATTTCGGTATCCACAAAAGCGAGTTACGCGTTTTTCTGAGTTATTCAAAATAATTTGTTGGGTGAGTCTCGTCAAAAGAACCTGTCGTAGAGAAGGCAAATTTTCTTTGAAAATTACTACTCCGAAAAACGCGTAACTCATTTTTGTAGATGCCGAAATTTAACTCTAATGAACTCCGTTGTTGGTTAACTCCTCTTTCTAGAGCCGGAGTAAACCACGGATCAGGGAAGAACTTTCAGAGAGTTGATGGTGGGGGGTACGCACGAACTACCGCTGGGCCCTGCCTGGCGCTTCACTCAACAGCACGTGGACAAAATTAGTGTTGACGTGTAATTAAAAATAACAAGGCCGCTTAGCGAACGCTTTTTTTAGTCGCGTTGATGGATGAGCTTTTTTGTAAGTTTTTAGTTTGCGTGGGATCCCTTTACTTTTGCAAGTGCTTTTTGAACACATTGTAGGTGATTGTTGCCAAGTTTTTATTGTTACTTGTTAACTGTTCTGTTATTATATACATAATTTATTATATTAAAACCATTATTTCTATGGATTCTGGCTAAAATTTTCAAAATTTTTTCTTTTAAAAGGTACTACATCACCATAACCTTAATGTCCATGTAAAATATGAACGTTGTAGCCCCACCCGTTTGGTCAGAATCGGCCCAAATGTCACGAAAATATCGCATTAAAAATCGACAAAAATCGTAAAAGTACGATATTCATGAAAAATATTTCATCGATTGTACCCAAAAACGTGGCAAGTCTAACCAAAAAAAAAATTCAGAGATTTCGAAGGGCCCCTTTAATTTTTATCGAGATCGCATACGCCGTTTGCCCGGTAGAGAGCGAACAAACAAACAAAAAACAATCAAACAATCAAACAAACATAAAAAAACTAGCTAATTTTTTGGTGGGTCAGTGAAATTGAAGTCTTCGCTTTGCTCATCCAATTACAGAACAAAACTATTTATAAAACCTGTAAATGACCAACACTACATACGGTGAAAATGGTGATGTAAAATCTAGAAGACACCATGTAGCGAGTGACCCCTTCAGCCAATTGTCAGTACCTCCTCCTGTAAAAAAAACTTATATTAAAAGCTTTATTTCTATGGATTCTGGCTAACTTTTTCATTTTTTTTCCTTTCGGGAAGCAATACATCACCATTACCTTAATGTCCATGTGAAATATGAACGTTGTAGCCCCACCCGTTTGGTCAGAATTGGCCCAAATGTCACTAAATATCGCACTAAAAATCGACAAAAATCGTAAAAGTACGATATTCATGAGAAATATTTCTTCGATTGTACCCAAAAACGTAGCAAGTCTAAGTTCAGAGATTTCGAAGGTCCTGTCAAATTTTCATGAAGATCGGATATGCCGTTTGCCCGGTAGAGAGCGAACAAACAGACAGAAAAAAAAAAACACCCGAGCTAAATTTTTTTGAGGGGTCGGTGAAATTGAAGTCTTCGCTTCGCTCATCCAATAATTCACGACTGATAACACTTTACTAATGAATTACTTGGCCTAATTTGCAGATATTCCAATTTCAATAAAACAAGTAGAAAAAATCGTTGATCCTCACACAATCCTAAACGTGTACTCATAAGTAGGACAGGGCTATGACATGTCATTATCGACATCATACGAAAATTATTGAATATCGAAATTTCATTATTTGTCCAAACAAAATTAAAATTTTATAATTAAAGCACCAAAATTGTATGAACATAGTAGATAATGTCTAGTAGACATAGCCCTGCTACTAAAGATGTATGTCTTAGTAGTAAATAGGGTTGATATAAGGCATCGGAATAAGTTTTTTTTTTTATTATTATTATTTAGGGTTTCTTTAAAGCATAGCTTTACATAAATTTTGTAAAATATTGCATTCAATGCTTAATGCCCTTACTAATACCGTAAAACTACTTATGACTAAAACATATTGCAGAGTAATAATTGCTTATTGCAGCTACATAACCAATACATATACAATAGTGAATACAGAGTATAAGAACAGGTTTGAAGAAAGAAAGAACAGTTTGTGACGGGTTTTTAGTTTTTACGTTATCACGCTCGCGATTATTCACCCGGCACCTCCACCATAACTTAAAGTCTACCTCCAACATAACCGAACCGAAATTTAAAGAATTAACATCGATTTTTCTGAGATATTTCCTGCATAAAGAGCCACATGCCCAAAAACTCTTTGTCTTCATTTTCATTTTCACATTTTTAACAAAATTTGGTTTATTTTCTTAAATCGATATTTCGTTGTTTATACGTAGTAAAATATCGATATCGAAAATATTCCCACATATTATCGATATCATTTTGACAGACTTATTATATGCGTATGCAACTCTGATTCGGCAGGTCCCGGGTTCAAATCCCGTCGAGACCCGCAATCCTAACGGATTTTTTTTCGAGGTTTCATTCTGACGTTAATGCGAATCCAAGGGACTTAGTCCTCTAAAAAGCCCTCGGACACCTCTTCACAATTGGCTTGTTCACGCAAAGCTCCGCGCAGATCGCGCCACTGCACTAACCCCCAAAACCAGGGTCCACTTGATACTTATTTCGAGCTGCTTGTAAGGTATCTAGTGGACCCTGCCCTAAGACCGTGGCGGTGTTTGAAATAAAACTATGTATAGCAGGCTCTGCATTGTCAAATCTGTATGCTTCCTAGATTGTTTGTTTACGTATTGTTTTACCATTCCTTCTTTAATCAATGGTTTTACGTAAGTAGTCGTACGGCCTATTTCAAGTAATTTTATTCAATAGCATATTTTGTTTGTTTAAACTTTTAAACAATGAAAACGTGAACGATTGGAAAATTAAAAAAAGAGCTGAAAGCACATGGCGCCGTTGAAGTCTAAACCTGGGGCCTAGCACTGTTATTGAGATTAGACCTAGGCCTACTTGGAATAAGGCTACTAAGGACTAGGGCCTAGGTTTTTCTTCAGCATTAGATGTAGACCTAGGCATATCAATATCATGGTATTATAAATTAGCAAGTATAGGCCTAGGCCCTACTTGCATACGCCTCAGCAAAGCCTAGGGCTTAGTCCTAGCCAGTGTTGATTTGTTGACATGAGAGAGGTTACGTAGGCAGGAGGCCGAATAAAGACACAATTGTCAGTATATTATGTGTGATTGTATTTATTTGAAGTAATAAACACGACAGTATGCCCTCCTCTCTCCTTACACGAATACACACAGCAATTGGGCATTTTGCTTTCAACATAAACCTATGCAAACTGACAGTAAAAACAGTAGGCTGCTGACAGCTATGAGCAGCCATGACACCCGCAAGTTGGGCTATCACCGCCGTCTACACTCTACATCCGCCTTTACAGGCATCCAGACGGCGGTGGGGGGTTAGTACAATAGCGCAGCGTGGTGAGTAAAAGTCGCAGTGAACAAGCCAATTGTCCTATCTCGAAAATAAATTGTTAACCCTTTATAAGGCAGTGGGATAATAATTTCCCACCACTTTTCAAAATATACACAATTAAATCTGCCGGTTTTTCATACTTTTAACCTGGGTAAAAAGCTGCTTTGTTTTGTTCGGAAATGGTAGAATTTTTCCTTAATAAATTCTAATGATTAGAAGGATTTTTGTAACGGTTCAAAAATCAAATTGTGTATAAAAACACTAAAAAACACAAATTTCCGGGATGTCCCGGATATTTTGTAAGCCTGTAGTCGATTCAACTTGAACATGAAAAAAATGGAAAAAAAATAAAAATTGCAAAAAAATCTTATTTTCGAAAATCAAATCAAATTTTGGATTTTTTTCAACTTTGATGTCAATTTGGTGTCCAAAATCAGCATTTTATTTCTTAAAGGTCATGGATTTTTTTTTATCTATAATTCTTTTAAAAAATCATGAATTTCAAATTGTGAAGAACGAAAGCAAAATTTTGGGTCCTTTGCTTTTGCCCTATAAAGTGTTTTAAGGGGCATTGGCAGGTTTCCTACGACAAATTTTAAAAAATGTTCTTCAAGATTTCGGCACTGCAAGTAATTCATATCATATGACAATGTTTTAGAAATATGATATACCTGAGATTGTTAATTACTAACTACAGTAATTAGAGATGATTTTACCAGGCGGGACAAATGTGTTGACTTTACGATCTGAAATAGCGTCATAGTAAAGTAGTAGTAGTCTTCATCGCATTGGGTAACATTTCCCATGCGAGGTTGGGTAGTAAAGAAACCACCACTTCTTTATAATCGTGATTAACAAAAAGCTATATTAATAGGTTTTTATGTACATCATTTTCAGGCGCGTAGGAACGTTATGAAAGTTTAGGGGGGGGGGGGGTCAATTCCATCAGCAGACTTTGAGGGCGGCAGCAGGGAAAAAAATTTTTATCATACTACAGTTATATTTTCATCTTTTTTTAACTGTACTCGGACTCTGTAAACGATGTTTACAGCAACTATCTGCGATCTAAAAATTCAAAAAATGAACGTGAAGTGGCCCATTTACTAAAATATGTCAAACTTATTTTTGATGTAATGACGAATATTACAGGCAAACATATTCGTTTCACCAAGGTGACTGTTGAATTGTATAAGTATGTGTGCATATTTACTACGGAAATTCTGGTTAAGCGAGCGTTTCCATTTGACTCTGCCGGAAAAAATAGTCCCTTGTTTTTTTGTTTTTTTTTGTATGTCTCCCCATAACGTTCGAACGGAGGTTCGGATCGAGTTGAAATTTGGACCATCCGCAAGCTTCGTTCTGGATCGAATGCCATTAGTTTTGTGGCAAAATCGTTCAAAAGTTACATTAAAGTTAATCGAAATTTTTTTTTTCAAACTAAACGGCGACAAAATCTGAGGTGGCCAAATCATTAAGAATGTCCGTTCGGTCACGAATATGTTAATTTTATTTTGATCCGATAAGTAGTTTAGATGGAAATTACATTTTAACAAAAGTAAGTTACCATGGCAACGAAAAGTCGCACGAGATTTCTGGCCACTATACACTGCCACCTAGAAGTAATCAAAATACTATCGAGGAAGCAGTGTATTATTAATTGTTACCAAAGAGTTAAACAAGGAAATGATGTCAAGGTCCTCTAGATGGCGGTGGATTTTATCCACAAAGTAAAGGTTTACCCCAAGGAGGTATGAATAATGTAAGGAGGCAGCATCAAAACCATAGCCACTTTGAACGACAATGGTGGTCGGTGAGAGCCTCGAACCCAAAGCAAGGTCGTCGGTATGGGGTGCCGTACGACCATTTTCCCGCGCGTGAGAGTGGCTGGATCGCTCGCAGCGCTATCTGCGCTGGCGGGAAAATAATACGGCTCCCCATTATTAAAGCTCATTGTCAAAGCTATGAACATTCCAAAACAAACAAAAACGGAGCACATCAACAAAAATTACATTTGGATAATATCAGATGTTTCAGTGCAGCCATTTTAACATGGTGGCCGTCGATGGTAGTCGCCATATTGGTCAGCACCAACGAGAAGCAGCAAATACTGCGATCAGACTGGATCAGACGTTCAAAACGGCCACGTTCATTTGTACAGCCACATATAGCGCATGCTGTCTCCTTACATTATAGACGGAGAGCCAGTGACAGTTTCTATTGCCTCATAAGGTACATATGTTTGGACCATTGGAGTAGAAGCGGATATTAAAGTCATTTTCAAAATGCGCGTTTACGAGTCAAAGCGGGGCGTTTACCGTCAGACGCCCCAAAGTGGGCCCCAAAAAGGTCAAATCTGCCCCTATTAAGTATACATGATTAAAACATACGAAACTTTTAAAAAAATAAGTTAGCCCAAAAAATAAATCCCTTGAAAAAGATTCTGGTTGGGGGCCTTTGGGACCCTCAGAGGGCCCCCAAAAATTGGGGGCTCCAAAAAAGTCAACTTTTTCCCCTAAATAAGGTATACAGGTTTTAAAAAACATATGCCCATTTTATAGTGAAAATTACCAGAAAAACAAAATATCACTCGTCAGAGGGGGCGCTTTGGGGGGAACCTTTTTGCCCCCACGGGACGCCCCCAAAAAGGGGGGCCCCCCCCAAAAAGTCAAATCTCCCCCCTCAATAGGATACATGATTTAAACATACGTCAGGTTGCATAAAAAGTTCCCCGGGAAAAACCAAATTTTCCCCAATGCGCCGGCCCAAAGCTGCGTTGGGGTTTTTGACCCTTAGGAAACCCCCCAAAAGTGACCCCCCCCAAAATGGTAAACTCCCCCCCTTTGGGATATAAAAAATTTTCAAAAAAGGGGCTACGTCTTTTTTTCTAGGGGCCATTTAAACCGGGAAAAAACAAATATCATTTCGTCAGACGGGCTGCTTTGGGGGTTTTGATCCGCCCAAACGCCCCAAAGGGGGCCCAAAAAAAGGCCCAAAATCCCCCTCATAAGGTTTTTTTGGGATTCAAGCATAGGGTCATTTTAAAGGTAAAATTACCAGGAGGGACAATATTAGTCGTCAGCCCGATCTGCGTTGCGATTTTGGGGCCCCGTCCGGGGCCCCCCGGAAATTTGGGGGCCCAAAAAATGATCATATAAAATAGGGCCCTTTTTTATAAAAAAAATTTACCTCGGAAAAAAATTTAATCATTTGTCAGCCCTGGCGGTTGGGCCCCTTTTTACCCGCTATTTCCCCCCCCCCCCCCCAAAAAAAAAAAAAAATTTTTTTTAAAAATGTTTTGTCTGGGAATATTACAAAATTATTTGGTTTTTTAATGGGTTTTCGTGGCGTTAGTATTTTGGGTCATGATTTTTATGCATATTTTGGGTCATTGAGCCCTGCAATTTACCATTTTTTTTTTTTTTGGGGGATATAGATCGATGAAAAAATTTCAAGAAGCCCATGGTATATTGGGTCTTATGGTAATTTTTTTTAAATAATAATGGTGTATGTATGTATTTTTGGGGTTTTAAACTGTAAAGAGTGTTGTAATTTTTTTTTTTTAAAAACCAATGGGGGATTTGTTTTTAATTTACTACTTGTTGCATGATCTTGAGGGTTTTCGGGACTTTTAAATCTCTGTTTTAGCTTAAACTTTTGCATATTGTAAAAAACCGATAAAAAGGAAAATCATTGACAATCATTTATTTTTTTATGAAAAAAAAGAAATGAGATTATAGTCATCAAAAGTTACGAAAAGAAAATTATCACATATGTAACATATCAAGCAATAACCCTTTAATAATTTAAATCATGCAAAATAGTTTTTATAAGTTAAAACCCAATTGAGGGTTAGAATATATAAATTGGTAAGTCAAAATTTAACCCAAAAAATCAAAATTTCCATACTTCGTTCACAGTAGGTTTGAACTTTTTATCTTTAGAAATCTTTCAGAAGAAATCATAAACATATCAAAAGTAAAAAATTTTTTTTAATGTGTTAAATCATGAAAACAGGGGTTTAAAAGTTACAAACAATTGAAGATTAGGGATATAAAAATTTGGGGGTTTGGTAAATTAACTTCAAATTTAAACTTTTTAACACATTCGAAAAAATCACTGTACGCTTTTTATTTTTTAAACTTTTTTATTAGAAATCACTCATCTATCAAAAAACAACTTAATAATCTTTTACATGGGGTTAAAAACATCCCAAATCCCCTTTTCTTTTAAAGAAATTGGGTTAGAAAAAAAAAATTGTGAAAAAATTAAAATAATCACTTCGCATCACTGTACGCTGCTTCCGAAAAAATCTATGTCCCAAATCATCCTCATCGAAATGCTCCCCCTTCTAAATGCATTTCATTATCTATTTAAGTGGGCGAAGGGGGGCAGATCAAGAGGAAAACCCTCTTTTTCTGTTTTTTAACACTCTATATATATACATAATGGCATTTTTTTTTTTAAATTTTCCTTTTTAGGAAACCAAAATTTAAAAAAGCCCTCAATGTCGCCTTTCAATAAAAAACCAAGGGTTTTTTAAAATATTATAATGGAAAAATTAGGGGATAATATATATAAAATATTGGCCTTTTCATAAATACCAAAAATGAAAGAAAAAATATGAGTAAAAATTCTTTTTCATGGTTTACTTTTACTATAGGAAAAGCCGAAAAAGTTTCAAATTTTGTAAAAAAAAAAAAAAAAAAAAAAAAAAAAAAAAAAAAAAAAAAAAAGGGGAAAAAAAAAAAAAAAAAAAAAAAAAAAAAAAAAAAAAAAAAAAAAAAAAAAAAAAAAAAAAAAAAAAAAACCGGGGTTTGGGGTTCCCATAAATACCCTCCTTTTTTTTTAACTAGGGGGGGGGGGGGGGGGGCCCCTGCCCGGGCAGAAAAGCCAAAAGGTTAAGGGGAAAAAAAGGGGGTCCCTCCCCGTCGCGGTCGTCTTTGTCTTTGTTAACGTACATTATGTCATTTCCCCTCGTCCCTCGGAGGGGCTAGTCAAGGGGGGGGGCAAAAGGTTCCCCCCACGACGATTGCCAAGCCCCGTCTCTTTGTTCGGGGGGGTAAAATATACCCATCTTCTAGCTGTGTTTTTCGAGGTGGACTTTTTTCTCTTTAATCGCCTTTTACGTTTGCAAAGCCCCTGCTCTGGGGCAAGCTCGAGAAAACCAGGTTTTGGGGCGCAGGGCGCAGAGGGAAAAATCTGGACACTGGGTCACTTGGAAACTCTATTCGGTTTTTCCTATCGGGTTTTGCTTTGCAACAAAATGTTAAGTAAAAAATGTGGGAAAAGGGGGGACTAGGCACATTTTCCAAATTTTTTATCCTTTTTCTTAAATTTAAAAGACATAAATATGACACCATGTTAATTTGAGAAATTTACCGATTTTTTTTGTTTGGAGATAATTTTTTTTTAAAACTCAAAATTTTCTTTGTAAAGACATACGCTCATCCTTTCTTAAAAGCCTCCCAAAAAAAACAAATTTTTTGGCTGAAAAATTTAAAAGGTTAAAAAAAAACGGTACGTTTTTGTATTTGAAATTAGAGGGATTTGATGACAAGCATGCTTTTTCGTGGGCATTTAACATTTTTAAAAAAAGGGGGGCCCGAGGTTTGGGAAAAAGGGCTTTTAAAAGGGAAAATTTGACATTTTGGGGGGGCCCCCCTTTTGGGGGGTAAAACCAACGGGTCAAAGTCCCAAAAGCAAGGGGCGCAAACCCCCTCTTTACAAGTGATATTTTGATTTTTTGGTAACTGGGCTCTATAAAAAAACGTAAAGTTTAAATTATGTTTTCCCCATGGGGACAAAAACAAACCCTTTTTTAGGGCCCCCGGGGGTTTCTTAAAAGGGCAAAGACCCAACCCCAGGATCGTATGACGAGAAAAATTGTTTTCCTGGGAAATTTTTCTTAAAAAAAATGACGTGTGGTTTTAAATTTGGAAAACCCTGTTACCTTATGGGGAAGATTTTTACTTTTTTTTGGGGGCCCCCCTTTGGGTTTTACCTAACGGGTCCAAAAACCCCAAAGCGCTCGTCTGACCCAGTGGGGAAATTTGTTTTTTTCCCGGTAACTTTTTTTTACAAAAAGGGCCTATGTTTAAATAAAGTATATTTATTGAAAAACCCGATTTGGGGGCTTTTTAAAGGGGGCCCCCTTTGGGGGCAAAATTTACGGGGGTTCAAAAGGCCCAACGCAGCCCGTTTTGGGCCCATGATATTCGTTTTTTTTTGGTAATTTTCACAAAAAAAAAAAGGACGTATGTTTGAATCACGTATACCCCATGAGGGCAGGTTAAAATTTTTTTGGGGCTCACTTTGGGGGGATCTGAACGGGTCAACAGCCCCAAAAAAGCTCTTTGTACAAATGATATTCTTTTTTTTAAATTATTTTATAAAGTTTTCGTATGTTTTTAAACATTTATACTTAATAGGGGCAGATTTGACCCTTTTTTGGGGGCCCATTTGGGGGGTCTGAGGGGGGTAACCCCCCCGCGTTACTGTAAGACGCGTTTTTTGAAAATGACTAGAATTTCCGTTTCTACTCCAAGAACCAAACATAGTCCTTAGGGAGCAAAAGAAATTGTCATCTGCTCCGGGTCTATTTTCATTTCATACTTCGGGTTTACCACGGTTTACCCAATACCTTGGCAATAATAAATTATAATGGAAACTTTTGCCCCGTGGACACGAACGTCGCAAATTTTAAATTAAAAAAAAAGTGCAATGTGGGTTAGCTAAAGCACGTGCTCGCTTAACCAACGCGTCCAACTGAGCGTTTCCTAGGTTAATATTTACTCACTAGTTTTGCCCCTTGCCCCATGGGCAAAAAAAATTGGCCACTGATCTTCACCTATACATTCTCGTCTCGCTCCTTGTTCTGGTCTCGTCTCAGTGTTTGTTCGGGGCCGAGCCCCTCGGCGCGAACTTTCAATAGCTTACAATGACATTCGAATCTCATTCGTTCCAACCCCTTATGATACACTCGGATGTAACCAATAGGCTTATGACTTTCAAATTTTTACGATAAAACTTTTGAATAACAAAATCGGAGTGCCAGCGTGAGAGTGGAGGGTGAGGTAAGTGCAGAAGTGTTCGAGTCCCACAGCCGCCCCCCTTTTGGGGGTAACCAGCCCCCCCCCCTTTTAAAAAAATTATTAAGGTTGACCAATCAAGTACAAATCAAATTCGGTTTCGTTCAAATCAAATTTGTTTTTGGGTGAATTAGGATCTCATCATTTTTAAGTGCGAAAATAATCTAGGTAAGACCCATTTAAAACACCAGATAGCAGAATAAAACTCACTGATACGAGTCTCCCGCTACAATCTGTTCGGGGCGTAGCCATTGAGGGAGAGTGACCCGACCATTAGAGTATGGAAGGTACTGTCGTGGAGGGTTGCTAGGCAAGCACGTGGACGGTGCATCACGACCGGGATGGACCACATGGCGCCGGAGCCGGGGCCTGCCAAATCACGTGGATTATCTCGCCAAATTTATTCAAATACCACCATTTGCAATATTAAAATATAAAACCATTCTGGGGCCAAGCGCCTCAGACCCAAACTAAACTGGGAGCACCCCCAGACCACCATTGTACCAGCCTGAAACAATTGTTTCAAGGACATTTATAGAAATTTCTTCCCTGCCCCCCCCCCCTCCCCCCCCCCCCGAAATGTCACTTCCGGGCGCCACTGGATGGACACCCCGATAGGGAGGCACTTGTTCGATGACACGCAAAGCAGAGGGAGCCAGCTGTCCGCGCGACCAGCAGCTGCCGCCCTAGGCCCGAACAACTATGATCCGTCTGCCACGGATATGCAGAGTGGATTCGCGGTCATCGACGGATGAGCGGACACTGAATCACCGACCAAGCGAGTGCAGAGGGTAACAGAGGTGACTGACTCAGTAATCAACACCCAATTCGTATTCTAAGTGACAAGGGGGGGGGGGGGGATGGCCTCCGTTCAGGTGCATGTCAATCTGATTGAAGTTAATCATTTGAGAAATAAACTGGATGAAATACTACGCACAGTTGTGATGTTTCAAGATTGTACTGAAGTTAAAGTTTGTTTTGCTGGTGGCGAGGTTCAATGGCGAGGCCTCCCGTGTCTAGGAAAAGTCTTTCAGTCAGGATGTGGTGGCGAGGTTCAATGGTGAGGCTCTCGGTCTTGGAGTCTTTCAGTCAGGATCAGATGGTCGAGGTCAATCGCTGGCGAAAGTCGTTCT
>JAMZAV010005780.1:0-43012 GCA_024449915.1 Sweltsa coloradensis
ATGAACAAACCTAAGAGGGGGCCAAACGATCAACATAGTTGCCGAATTCCCATTGACCAACTTTATTGATAACCCTGATACATGAGCAATAAAATAAATAAACAGTAGTGACACCTACTGTTGTGATTGCTGATCAAGCATCATGTGATACGTTGAAGAGATCTGATTGGAAGGTGCTAACTTTAATTGCCAAGTAGTTCATATTGTTGGAATCTTGCGTAACACGACTTGACCGTCTATCAGGCAGTCGGCAATATGCATGTTATCAAATGCAACATTGTTAGGCAACTATGTTGATCGTCTGGCCCCCGCTTTATACCTTCAGCATTTTGAATATCAACAACGGTATGACCTATGAAAGTTTGAGGCAGACAGGAATGAAAAGTTCAATTTGATATTGATTGAATTACTAGAATTATCTTAGATTGGCCAGTATCAGACAAGCCTAATATGTTCTCCATTAGGCAATAAATGAGTGGGGTGGAGGCAGTGTTGGGGAAGGAACTTTTAAAAAGAACGCGTTCTTTTTTTGTGAACTTTTCAGTGAACTTACTCTTTTTTTAAATAAGAAAAGACCAATCGGCTAGTTTAGTATAGATTGGAGAAGGGTTGACAGGTTGGGAAAGCATAGAGAACATAAAACCCAGCCTGAAGGGCTGGGGGCGACAAAACTTTTCACCTGCTGATGACAACTGCAGCTAATTTAAAGTTGTTTGTTACCTTAATCCACGACGCGTTTCGTCCTTCTGGGACTCATCAGGCGGATAAAACCAACCTGTCAACCCTTCTCCAATCTATACTAAACTAGCCGATTGGCTTTTTCCTATTTGTAACAAAGCAGTCTTTTGACACCTCTATCACTTTCTATCTTTCTTCACCTATGGGGTCGAGATGGGCGAGCCTACTCTACACCCTCTGGTGGGTCCATGTTTTCTTGTTCCTTACAAGTGACTCCTTGTCCTGCTGGGGGGGCCTAGCAGGTGATGAACCTGTTAGACCCTACTCGTATTTTCCTTCAACCTCTTCACCTGCAGCCAAAAGCCAGTATAGCACATGTGCCTGTGCTATAGCCAAGAGCTTGCAATTTGTAGTATTGTTTCTTTTCGAATCCCAGTCACAATTAGTAGGGCAGCCTCTCTCATTGCCACGGGTCTTGGTTCAAATCCAGGGTAAGACATGGTTCTTTTGTTGCCCAAGCACCAGAGTCTAGGAGGGAAGCCCCCTCACTGGTTGTGCTGTGTTGTGACTTTCCATCCTTCCTATCTCTAACCCTTTCTCTTAGAATGAATGAAGAGGCACCCTTGCCCAGCAACAGCAGGAGGGGCAGCTTTTCTCTTGTTGCCAAGGGTCCTGGTTCGAATCCAGGGTAAGACATGGTTTTCTTGTCTCCCGAGCACCAGAGTTGGGAGGGAAGCCCCCTTACTGTCTGTGCTGACTGTGTGCCCCAGTATGAATGGGGTATGAAGTGACCTTGCTGATAACGACAACATGCAAACAGAATTTGCTTCTCGCGTGGCCCTACCACAGGTTTGGTCATGTGTTGTGAGTTTTGTTTGCATGTAGCTAACTGATTTTTAGTGGCCACCATCCGCCTGATGAGTCCCAGAAGGACGAAACGCGTCGTGGATTAAGGTAACAAACAACTTTAAATTAGCTGCAGTTGTCATCAGCAGGTGAAAAGTTTTGTCGCCCCCAGCCCTTCAGGCTGGGCTTTATGTTCTCTATGCTTTCCCAGCCTGTAAACTTTTCACCAATCTATACTCTTTTTTTAAATAAATGAACTTGAACTTTTAAAAGTTCTTTCCGAGAACGAACTTTTCAGTTAAAGTTCATTTGAAAGTTCTTTCCGAGCGTCGAGCAGCGCTGTCGACTCGCCGCCGTCGACGCTTAAAAACAATAACAAATCGTTGTTCCATCGTAGGCCTACGTTGACGCACGTTCAGCTGATTTTGACAAGGTCACGCACGATTCACGAAGTTAAAACGATGCACGCCAACTAATTCGGAAAAAAAAAATTTTGGAAGACAAAAATGCAAAGTATCTGCCATAATTTTACAAGCTGGTCGACGAGAATGTAGTAAAAATCATCAACACGATCAAAGACAGCACAACCCTTTCGTCCGACTCAAACTCGCGAGTAGTTTAGTACTCGAACCTTATGTTTACTTATGTTTGTTTTTTGTTACCCCCTTATGTTTTTCCACGTGTTTTTCTTCATTTTACACCAGCATTTAATAAAATAATAGTGATTTTTTTTACGAAAGAACTTTTAAAAGAACGAAGTTCATATTTTCGACGAACTTAAACTTTTCAATAATTTAGGTTTTAAAAGAACTTGAACTTTTTAAAAGTTCATTATTTGAGCTGTGAACTGAACTTTTAAAAAGTTCATTTAAAAAAAGAACTGCCCTAACACTGGGTGGAGGTGGTATGATTAAAATGTTCAAATATCTGTGAATGTCAAATGTTTCAGGATTTTTTCAGCATTTAGTTCATTGATTATTACATTTTGTGAAAAATGTAAATAAATGTGCTAAAAATGTTTTTACAGAACTTGTCTCCTAGGTACATATTTTATCAATTTAATTAATCGGAAAACACTCCCTAGGTGTAACTGATTATTAGGAAATCAATGCATGCAAAATCTATTCAAATCTATAAAAAATGCACAAAAAATCTAGAAGTTATTAAGTTAACAGTCTCGGTAGCAAATCAACTAACTGGCAATTGGGAGACTAGT
The DNA here is from genome assembly GCA_024449915.1 of Sweltsa coloradensis. Taxonomy (NCBI): domain Eukaryota; kingdom Metazoa; phylum Arthropoda; class Insecta; order Plecoptera; family Chloroperlidae; genus Sweltsa; species Sweltsa coloradensis. The sequence continues at coordinate 2,741 of JAMZAV010005780.1, forward strand.
TTGAGAGCTTGGTCCAACTCAAATGTGCGCACTCCGGTGTTGATGATTTCTGCTGAATGGTTGGTACCGGTAATATTATTACCAAATTTTGATCTAGTGTCAATGAAGTACTTTTATACTGATATCCACATTTGATTGCAAATAATAAGCCTCCATTGCAAGACAAGTCCAAAATGTGAAAAATGTGAAATCCAAAACATGGATTTCAATTCTGGAAATTCCCACCAAACCGTTTATCTTACGTTAAAACCAAATTAACCTACACGTTCAAATTGATTTAAATGTTGATATATCCAGTATGTGAATTTGCGATAAAAAATCTGTTTTTTCCATTCCATTTTTCCAATTCCAAGTAGGCCTATAGGGCATAGGCCTACTTGGAATAAGTTCCTGAAGTTGACCAAAATGGAGTAAATTACAGTGATTTCACAAAATTTGTTAAAATTAATTAATTAATTTTGGAATACGCGTACTGGATAACTGCTATAAACCGTTTACCCGGAAGAAACAGAAAGCTGAGCGCCTAAACTCGTCTCCGCGCCAGCCTCATCGACTCCTCTTAAAGAGGCTATTACCCCAAAAAAATATTTTTTACAACATAATCTTTGGCATATTACTACACTAAAATGACTGTTTAAAAATATATATCTTGTAACTGTGATTTTAAAAGAATCTTTCAATGTTTTTGATCATGAAATTGACAAAAATTGGTGTTTTGGTCAATTTCTTAAATTGGCTTTAACCTGCTACAGTTTTGTTCCACATAGATACTAGAGCATCATAACAAACTGTGCACAAATATACACTCAAACAAGCAAAAATATGCATTCCAAAATCACACCCCTTTTTGGTAATCAGCATATTTTGACAGAACCACTTGCTCAAATTACAAAACAACCAACCTCTACATGGGTAAACTGGAGACTAACTTCCAGTCCCGACAACAACGAAAACCGTTATGTTGGCCGAGGTTCATCGACGACATATTCACCCTGTGGACCCATGGGGAGGAAAGCCTACTACAGTACCTGGAGGAACTCAACTCCTCATATGCAGTCAAGTTAGCGTGGGAGATGTCACGCATCCGGATCAACTTCCTAGACATTGACATCTCCATCGAAGACTTCGCACCAGCGTACACTTTAAGCCCACCAACAGCATGCAGTACCTACACTTCAAGAGTTGCCACCCGAAGTATACCAAACGGTCCCTGCCCCACTCATTGGCTACCCGAGGCAAACGCATCTGTTCAAACGAAGAAGACCTCGCACACTATTGCCAACGCATTGTGAATGCTTTTGTTGCTCGAGGCTATCCGCAAGAACAAGTCGAACAACAAGTGTACCGCCCCACCACGGACAAACCTATCAAGCCTACAACCCAAGGAGACACAATACCCTTGGTGACACAGTGGCACTCTGGCCTACACATCCTCAACGGATCCTCAAGAGAGGTAGCCACCTCCTTGCATCCTCTGCCACCACACAACACCTGGCCAACAACATCCCAAGAGTGTTCTTCAGACGTCCACCAAACCTGAGCAACATGTTAGTGAAACACGACCTACAGAGGAGACAAAAAGAGGACACACTACCCAGAGGATCCTACCCCTGCCAGAGCAATCGCTGCCACACCTGCCCGATAAACCTCCCAGCTAAAACCTTCACGGCCAGAGCCACGGAGATGACATATCCGATAAAGCACCACAACACCTGCACCACCAAAAACCTCATATACCAACTGAGATGTCAGCACTGCCCTGCGGAGTATATAGGCCTAACCACCAACACCCTGAGGCAAAGAATGAATGGGCACAGGCACGTCACAGTGAAAGCCAATGACAAACCAGTGGCACTACACGCAGCCACTCGTAACCTTAGCTTTAATGACTGCTTCAACGCCAGCATCATTAAAGCATTACCACCTATCTGCAGTGAAGGAGAGCTCAGAAAATGGGAACTGGCACACCAAATGGTCACCAGCTCCCGTGAGCCTCCCAACCTAAACCTACGCTAACCTTGGAGTCTAGAGGGGAAACAGACAACTACCTTACCTAGCTGACCTTCCCTAGTTCCCCTCTCCACCGCCAACAGCGCCTCTTGTACATATTTGTAAATAGTAGCCATTTATTTAGTTAGTAACTCTCTCAACTCCCGACGGGTGAACAAGGCTGTTCAAGCCGAAACGTTTCGTCGTAATGTAATTTGTGTATATATTTATGTGATCTTCAACTCTACACAGCCGCCGAACTTTTTCAAGGTAAGCTGTTGGCTCCCAGCCTCTTATCAATCTTTCCCCAACCAACACTAAACTAGACTCTAGGCCCTATCAACCCAAGCAAAACAGAATATAGAGGATTTTCAGAAAAGGCTGTCGAGCACGTCAATAATAGCCAATATTTTTTTGGATCGAAATCCTCCAAGGTCACAGCGCATAAAGATCGTCCCCATGTTATTTCTTATGGGAGATTTTTGGTGATGGGACCTAGCTCGAAAAATGCCATGTTTGACAATTTTTGGGAGGGTCATGATGGACCCAATCATTTTTCTGTTAATTTCTAAATTCATAACTAGGCCTAGTTAGTATATGAATGAAATATATTTTTTGAGTTTAGAGGGTGAATACCCCTTTAAGGTTGATTCATCAGCTTTATTTATTAATTACTTAATTTGTTTTTTTAATTAAGTTTAAAAAACAACGGACATAGTTCAATAATGATCATATGACATTGACAAAACTATTTTAAAATTATTTTTGGGTTAAGCGGTACGCCCAATAGAAACGATTATAGTGAAATTTATGACGTCCTACCCCGGACATATTCTTGCTCATAATTATTGGGTTAGAAGGCTCATTTTTGTTTCTATTTGTTACACATACTCTTCAAACTGACATACTTGGATTTTCCCCCCCAATAATATCTTGCACAATACGATTTTTTCTTTCTCCGGTATAAAGATTTTTTATGGGGATTTTGTGTGCCAAGGGTAACAGGTACGAAAGTACTACGGGGCAAATGCTCTTTCTGTTGCTCTTGCATTCAACTATTTTCTTTTACTAGGGAAACGCCAAAGTCGTTGTTAACGAGTGAGTGAGCCATGTGTTGAGTACCCGGTAACATTCCTTTTCTTCCCCCTACCTTAGGCCTCCCTAGCCTATCATTGGTTACAGTGGAGCATTATGGCCTAAATTATGACCTAAACTTAAATACTCTATTATTTATACGAATATTATGATCAAATATTTATATATATATATATATATACCCCAGTGTAGTCACTTTTTTAATTTCTGTCTAAAGTACTAACATATATATATATATATATATATATTATGATTATGATGCAAATGTTTCCGCGTACTCAACACATGACTCGCTCACTCGTATAACAACGACTTTGGCGTTTCCCTAGTCTAGTTGGCTAAAGAGCCCTTATAGTCGAAATGTGGGAGACGTGGGTTCAATCCCCTGGTCGGGAAAGATTTTGTCATTTCCAGATTGTATTTTTAAAATTATTTAACAAGTTTTGAAATGCATATAACGCAGTGTAGGCCATCATCTGTGACAATACTATGGAAAACATAGCCAGTACGAAATACGTGAAAATATTTCAAGGTTTACTCAATCTACGAGCGGAATTCGGGGGTACCTTGACGTCCAACATTCGATTAACCTTGGACACGGCATTTCACAGCCAGGTAAATAACAAACAAAAAATATTATTTCAAAATCAAAACCATTGTCGTTAAAATAATTCCTATACATTGGCAGCGTATTTTTCAGTTTATTATTTATTGCAGGTTTAAATCGCAACGGATTGTGCTCATTTTGTTAGCAGTTCTCAGTTAACTGGTAACGGATGTATGTTTAAAATTTCAGCTCAATCTGTTAAGCCGTTCGGCCGTTCGGCCGTTAGGTATTGGACAGACAGTCACAGCTTTCACAGTGAGTGCCATTTTTTTCGACCTGCGTTGTAGACTACGTTCGCTGCGCTCACTCGTCTAATAAAATGGCATGTTAAGTCTATTAAATGATATGGAAAAAATGAATGGAAAATATTAATAATGAAAAAAATTTAAAAAATATTCCGCCGGTACAAAATACAAATTACTAACTTTCTACCAGAGAAAAAAAAATAGTACCGTGCAGATACTAACGAGAAAGAAAAAAGTAGGCACTATATGTCAGTTTGTAGACAAGAGATTACAAATAGAAACAAAAATGATCCTTCTAACCCAAAAATTATGAACAGGAATATGTCCGGGGTACACGTCATAAATTTCACTAAAATTGTCTATAATGGGCGTACCGCTCAACCCAAAAATAAATAAAAACTACTTTTGTCAAAGTAAGATGATCAATATTGATAAACTAGGCCTTAAATAAAAAAATTACAAAATTAGGCCGAGATCAACCTCAATACCCTGGCCCCGGTGAGGAGGATTTTTAAATTTCTTTCATTGATATCCACATTTTTCCTAGAATTAAAATTTGGAGAGTCAGAGAACTAGGGGTAGGGCTACTAAAAATCTATCTATTCTATCTAGGCTTTGGGTTTTTGACAACTCAATATTTTGAAAACTATGAATCCCCAATGGAAGATTTAAGAATACAGAATTGTATGGGCATGTAATTATTTGTATTTTTGTATTGAAAAGTCTACCATGGGTTTTGTAGCTGCATCACCTCTTAAATGATATAAAATTTAATTTTCATTAGAATACACCCACACCAGAGCTCCGGCCTCTAGGTGGGTAATTTTCTTCTTACCTAAAAATTATTATTTGAACGGGAGATGAAAAGCTTATCTTACTATTTTTATTGTTTTAAATAATGGGCTTCATTGAAACGGGATTAGGCATATTCAAAGACTCCTTTAAAGCCCTATTTCATTTTGGAACCAAAAAAATTTAAAACCATTTAAGGCTCGGGGCAAAATGGCAGTTTTAATCACTTTAAAACTTCCCAGTGGGGTAGGTACTTAAAATCCCATGCGTACGGGGCCCCCTTTTTTTTTTTTTTGGGGGGGGAAAAATGTTTGACATTTGTAATAAAAACATAAGTGGTATAACATGAAAGCCTACCTGGTACAATGGAAGGTCCGCCAGTTAGTGCAGGTGGGGGCCATACGCAGAATATTTTTGTTTCTAACTTGCATTGATTGTATTTTTCTAGGTTTAAGCGTGGTTTCATCGCTAATTTAAATTTTTTAAAATTGTTTAAGATGTTTTTTTTTTCAGTTTATAAAAACTTACCCCAAAATTCAGCCCCCCTTTGCCCCACTTCTGCCAAATTTTGAGGGGGGGTTTTCCCCCCCCCCCCCCCCCCAAAAAGTTAAACCCCTGTAAAATGTAAATAACCCTTAAAAGATTTTTTGAACCGTTTTGTAACTCGTGTGATACACACATGGGGATTCCCAAGGGGGAGAGGGGGGTAACCCCTTTACAAAAAGTGTCAAAGTGCCTTTAACGTTTCAAAGGAGAATATAGAATAAATGTTTTGTCCATCTTTGGCAAATTAAACCATCGACCAAAAAAGGATTTTTTTATACCAAAAATTTGGGTTTTTGTGAGCTTTAAAACGTACAGATTTTCACCAAAATAAACCCTTTAAAGAGAAAAATTTAGATTACTGGAAAAAAGCTAAAATCCTGTCGCGTTGTTGAGCGAGCACCGGGACGTGCAACCAGTGGCGGCTTGAAAATTACAATATGACCGTTTCCAGATGGTTTCTGTAACACCCCCCCCCCCCAGGTGCGTAGGGGGAACAAGCACGGGGAGTTTGGGGGGGCTCCCCCAAACTATTGCGCCACAGGCAAAAATTTTGAAAATCAGTTTTTTAGAGTGGTTTTGGTGCGTTCTAGGAAAAATAAGTGGGTTTAATGCAATATCAAATTAATGTATTTTTTGTACAGTAAAAACTATACCAAACTTAAAAAAAAATAAGAATTTTAGTAGTGACGAGATAGACCATGTTACAACCTTTGAATATGCATATCATTACGTTCGCGATCACGTCCAATAATAATGGGAAATTGTTGGTCATAACTCTTCTGAATTGGAGGGGTAAAAATCGGGGAGGGAATTCCCCCATTCCTAGGTGCCTGCACCACCCAGTGACATGGGCCCCCCGCAGGAATTTTGGCAGGGTGCAAATATTACAACTTTTATTTTCGTTGGGCCATGACGGGGGGTTTGGGGGGCAGAGCCCCCCAACAATAGCGCCGCAGGCGAAAATTTTGAAAACCAGGTTTTTAGAATGGTGGGTTTTGAAAAAAAGTAGTGGGCTGAATTCATTACCAAAATTATGTAATTTTTTAGCAGTCGACACTCAAAACTAGATAACCATTCAAAATATATTACATCCCATTTTTTGTCGTTCAGTCAAAGGTTTGAGATTCCCAACATTGAGTTGGACGGATTAGCTTTTTTGTCCACTGAGATAATATGACTTTACCCCACCTCACATTTTTGCTTTCGCTAGCCTTTTATTGTGACAGTCAAAACTCGCGTTATTCCATGGAGTGGTATTCTTTTCAAAACTCAAGACGAACTATTGCAGGCGAAAGACACAATAAGCTACTTATTTCGCAGAAAATTGGCAACCATTAAATTTAGCAAACGTTCATCAGTAAAGAAATCGTCTTTCCATGCACATTTTAAATACTTAAAGTTTAATCATAAATCCACACATCAAATGAGGGCAAATTAGCACTTCTGCTTGCTCGTGGCCATGGGGGGTAACTGCCCCGCCTTGCCCCCTCCTTCGGGCACCCATGCCCAGTGATGAAAAGCAACTTAGGAGGGGCGAACAATAAACGGGGGAAAATTTTGTACTTCAAGGTCATGTTTGGCGGCAATCTGCGCGTTTTAGAGCAGCAGAATGAAAGCTAATAAATGTTTTTCCATCATTAAAAACCCTACTTTTTCCAACTTTTTCCACCAATTAATAAAAATGCACTTAAAATATACCCACACCATATTCAGGACTTTTTAATTTCTTCTAATTGTTGTTTCAGTGTTGACTTATAAGTTAGGGCACTCCGCTCTATGATTCTCAATGTTGTTTAATTTTTGTTCGTTAGATTTCTAGTCCTCCGTGTCTTTTTCTTGTTTGCTGAAGAAAAACAACAAATCACATAAAGAGTATATAGGCCTATACTCTAGTTATCCCGAGAACGAAATAGAAGATAGACGCAGCGATACTGCGCAACCTCAATACGCCACCAGGCCACCTTACAGTTGACCACTCAGTCAGCTGCATTGGCAAACTAGATAACAAAACAACGAATGCAAACATCACTGTCTCATAGTGCGGTGTCTTTGTGTCATTAGAATTGACTCGTAGACGATAATACCGTACAGGGCTTACAAAACACAATGCTGCTTTTGCACAACACATCATTTTTATACTAACAATATTTTTTCTTAAGACAAAATATGTGGGTGGGTTCACGAGCTAAGCTGGCCCACCCACCCACCCTTGGCAGGTACCGGTGCATGGCACCGGTCAGGGTATAGGTCAAGCCGCCACTGTGTGCAACACGACCCGAGTATGACATTCCCATAATGTTACATATCAATTTAAGTCTTTAAGGTCTTGACCAATTTAACTGAAAATTTGTAAAATAGGAGAGAATGTTGAACTTATTGACCCTGCAAAATTTCGTAACGATCGGAACATTTTAATTTTTTTTGTTTTTATTTAATTTTTAATTTTTTATAACCAACGATCGGGCATTGTTCAAAACCTATACAGCAACCCGCATAGGTGGTATGTACATGTGTGCAAAATTTCAGGTCGATCAGAGAAACGGTGCAACCTGTACCGAAGCAGGAACAGAAAAAAAACAGACATTCGAGCCGAGTCAGTGGAGACGCTCGCTCAAAAAACAGGATTTTGGTGCCTAGCCTACATAAAAAGTTGGTGATGCTTTAAAACGCACAGATTTTCACCAAAATGACCTTGAAGGAGAAAATGTTTAGGTGGGCAAGCCCCCCGGACCCCCATTTAACCTTTGGTACATCTACTAGGAAAACGCTAAAGTCCCGTCGCGTTGTTGAGCGAGCACCGGTACGTGCAACACGGCCCGAAAATACGACATTCCCATAATGTTACATACCAATAAGTCTTTAAGGTCTTGACCGATTTAGCTGAAAATTTGTAAAATAGGAGAGATTGTTGTACTTATTGACCCTGCAAAATTTCATAACGATCGGAACATTTTTATTTATTTTTTTATTTTATTTTTTTTTTTTTTTATAACCAACAATTGGATTTTGTTCAAAAACTATACAGCAACCTGCATAGGTGGTATGTACATGTGTGCAAAATTTCAGGTCGATCAAAGAAACGGTGCAACCTGTACCGAAGCAGTAACAGAAAGAAAAAAAAACAGACATTCGAGCCATAACAGTCAAGTGGAGATGCTCGCTACGCTCGCTCAATCAACTAGGAAAACGCTAAAGTCCCGTCGGGTTGTTGAGCGAGCACCGGTACGTGCAATACGACCCGAGTACGACATTCCCATAATGTTACATACCAACAAGTCTTCAAGGTCTTGACCGATTTAGCTGAAAATTTGTAAAATAGGAGATAATGTTGTACTTATTGACCCTGCAAAATTTCATAACGATTGGAACATTTTTTTTTTTTTTTTTTTTTTAAATTATTTTTTATAACCAACAATCGGATTTTGTTCAAAAACTATACAGCAACCCGCATAGGTGGTATTTACATGTGTGCCATATTTCAGGTCGATCAGAGAAACGGTGCGACCTGTACCGAAGCAGTAACAGAAAGAAAAAAAAACAGACATTCGAGCCATAAGAGTCAAGTTGAGACGCTCGCTCCGCTCGCTCAACTATTCCTCTTACCTCACTTAACATGGTTCACTACCTACCTATATGCCATGGTTTATTTTGGTGCAATCTCGTCCTTTTCATCCCTCTCAGCCCCTCATTACTGTACAGTCTAGTCAAACAGTTTATAAATGCATGCATTTGCATTTCAAAATAATTACAAGCAATCAATCCAATTAAAGGCCGATCTCACTGAAGTCAAGTGGTTGGAACGTTATCAGAATCATGAGAAACGCTCTGAAACTCGTCAGGCGGAGCTAATGCGATTCGCAATTCACGGGCGTAATTATTAAATCTACATTGAATGTGATGTTCATTAATGGTTAATCCATAGACGAGTCAGCGGATGAATACTGTAACGTGGCACCGATCCCTCCTCCTAAATGTATCTTACTCAAAGCACAGGCAAGGATACACAAGTTTAGGCAGGATTTACTCAAGTATTCAAGCTTATAAAGCCAAAGACTATACCCAAAACGAGATTACTAGGAAAACGCTAAAGTCCCGTCGCGTTGTTGAGCGAGCACCGGTACGTGCAACACGACCCGAGTACGACATTCCCATAATGTTACATACCAATAAGTCTTTGAGGTCTTGACCGATTTAGCTGAAAATTTGTAAATAGGAGAGAATGGATAAATCCACCGCCATCTAGAGGACCTTGACATCATTTCTTTGGGAAAACTATTGTAACTCTTTGATAACAAATAATACACTGCTTCCTCGATAGTATTTGATTGCTTCTAGTGCATAGTGTGCATAGTGCATAGCGACCAGAATTCTCGTGCGACTTTTCGTTGCCATGGTAACGTTACTTTTGTTAAAATGTAATTTCTATCTACACTACTTAAGGTCTTGACCGATTTAGCTGAAAATTTGTAAAATAGGAGAGAATGTTGTACTTATTGACCCTGCAAAATTTCATAACGATCGGAACATTTTTATTTTTTTATTTCTTTATTTTATTTTTTATATCCAACGATCGGATTTTGTTCAAAAACTATACAGCAACCCGCCTGTACATGTACATGTACATGTGTGCAAAATTTCAGGTCGATCAGAGAAACGGTGCGACCTGTACCGAAGCAGTAACAGAAAAAAAAGAAAAAAAAAACAGACATTCGAGCCATAAGAGTCAATTGGAGACGCTCGCTACGCTCGCTCAATTAATTGGTTAACCCCCCTTTATGCATTCCTTGATACGCCACTGGATAAACATGATGATTGTCTTCGACTCGCCTACCTACCTTGATTGGCAGATGCAAATGTATTTTTTCAACCACACTTATTTCTGTTGCCATTTCCCCAAATATGTCCAAAAGATCAGTAGGCATACAGATTGCTGCACATAGACGACATATGTGCCCAGCATATTTATCCACATCATAATCGGAGTTCTGTTCAGCCTGTGATGTAGACCTATTGACATCATTTGTTTCAAGCAGAACTACTTGCTCAGTTTTAAATTTTAATTTATTTCCACCATAGATCATGGGCTCATTTGGGGCACTTGGATTATTATTTGTTGGTAGGCCCATCGTGCTTCGCATTTTGCTTGGTTCTGAAAGAAAGACAAATAAATGTGTGTATTCTTTATTTCACGTGATCGATATAGACGTAGGCCTACATTGAACTGAAGAGATATTGTTTAGTCAAAGAGATAGTGCGGAATACATAAGACAGCTCTTCAGGGACTAGTCCCCCCTCCCCCCACAGAGTGTGTAATTGACTGGTTGATTCTTGATTCTAAATTCTTCTTCTCAACTTTTCACTGGCACATAAACCTAAATCATCAGTAGGTATTAGTGGCGGCTCGTGAAGAGACTGTTTACAGTGGAGGGCCTGCAGTGGTGCCATCTAAAAATAATTGGTGGTTATATGCAGTGCAGTGCAGTAGATGCATTTGAATAAGAATGGGGGGTCTGAGGGAAGGGGGGGAGGGGGGGAGGGCAGATTTAAAAAAAATTCTTAGTGTGATTGGAGTATTTTAATGTGTTTTAGTCACACTTTTTTACAACATTTGTTGTGGTAGCTGGTGATTGTTGTCATTGCAAAATTGTCAGACAACCATTTGATTTCAATACTAGGAAAACGCTAAAGTCCCGTCGCGTTGTTGAGCGAGCACCGGTACGTGCAACACGACCCGAGTACGACATTCCCATAATGTTACATACCAATAAGTCTTTAAGGTCTTGACCAATTTAGCTGAAAATTTGTAAAAAAGAAGAGAATGGATAAAATCCACCGCCATCTAGAGGACCTTGACATCATTCCTTTGGGAAAACTATTTAAACTCTTTGATGACAAATAATACACTGCTTCCTCGATAGTATTTTGATTACTTCTAGGTGGCAGTGCATAGTGAGACTTTTCGTTGCCATGGTAACGTTACTTTTGTTATTTCTATCTACACTACTTAAGGTCTTGACCGATTAAGCTGAAAATTTGGAAAATAGGAGAGAATGGTGTACTTATTGACCCTGCAAAATTTCATAACGATCGGAACATTTTTATTTTTTTATTTCTTTATTTTATTTTTTATATCCAACGATCGGATTTTGTTCAAAAACTATACAGCAACCCGCCTGTACATGTACATGTACATGTGTGCAAAATTTCAGGTCGATCAGAGAAACGGTGCGACCTGTATCGAAGCAGAAAAAAAAAAAAAAAAAAAAAAAAAAAAAAAAAAAAAAAAAGACATTCGAGCCATAAGAGTCAAGTGGAGACGCTCGCTTCGCTCGGACAATTAATTTATCTCACAACAATAAAATATTTTTAAAAAATGAATACCTACCACTTTAAAGATCTTGTCTACGATAACCTACATTAATTTATTCACAATCACAATTAAATACAACACTAGATACATAGCTCACTCGCTCGCCAGCATTGCCACTGAACGCAATCCTTTAAATATTTCAAATTGTGTGTGTGTGTGTGAAGGTTTTCATGTTTTTAGTGAAAACAAGATTTTATTTTGCCCCCCCCCCCCCCCCCCCCCCCCCAACCGAAGAAGTTCCCAAAATATTACACCTTAGACCTTGCGCCTTAGGTCCGGGTCCCACAACCGTGTTTAATGGTGTTTTTCACTGTTTGCACTGATGCGCACTGAGTGCAAGTAGCATAATCCACTGGTAGCTGAAAATCGCACTCGTACAAAAATGGCGTATTCCATTGGGCGAACTGCACTCGCTCTGAGCACTCGCAGTGCGCACAGACTCCGAGGGTCAGGGCAATCTTTCCAGTGGGAATATGGCTGCCATAGACCCGCGAAATTTCGAATCGTTGTGACTTTTCGTCGGATAGAAGCGACGATGAGTTGATAAATTCAATATTAAAATTGTCTCAGAGAAATGTAATCACAAACTACGTAGAAGATGTTGTACACATGTACTCTGACTTAGAGGTAGATTTATTTGAATAACTTTTGAGTTTGAGGTTATGTTTATTGTTTACTGTTTAGTCCAGTCGGGAACAGCTATAATATTTTTATTTATTTATCAGATGCATATCACAACAGAGTACAATTACTCCACAAGTGCAAATCATAGCATTACCTAATGGATAAAAAACATACTAATAGACATTAAATATACAACACAAAATAATACATTTAACTCATTAAACATGTAAAATTATCAATTTAAATGTGAAACTATCAAAATTATTAACATTAAAAATGAATTAGAGATTTCTTGAAAGAAAATAGAAGAACAATTTTATAAAAAAGAAGATACTAATGGAAATAAGCTAGTGAGTAAATTACGTTAATATCCTAATGCTTGAGTGATCACAGATTTAAATTTAAAATATTTTGAGAGTAGAGATCAATGTCTGTTCCTTCAAGAGGTTTTAACATATTAAAAGAATGCTGTAATCTGTTGATGCATGAATTTTTATGGAGGTCGAGATGACTTAGGGCTGGTTGAAAAGTTTTGTGAAGGCGTGTATGTTTGGGAGGTATATGAAAATTTAATTTCCCAAGAATTAAACTAGTGTTTGTTAAATTATTTACAATTTTGTAAAGGTAAACCATGTCGGAATAGTTCCTTGGGTTTTCTAATGTCATTAGGTTAGCATCTTTACAAAGTTGTGCATAATCTACTCTATGATACAGAATGTTACTTTTTATACATTGATGTTTTATGAAACACTTTTGGACCCTTTCTACATTATGAATTTTGGTGATTTGATATGGGTTCCAAATAGAGCTAGCATAATCTAAATGAGGCCTAACAAGAGAGAGGTACAACTTTCGCATAGTGGTTTTGGAGAATTCTTTAGAGCAGTTTCGTCTTAAGAAACCAAGCAATCTAAATGATTTCGGAATAATGTTAGAAAGGTGATTCGAGAATGAAAGATCATGAGATATGATGACACCTAAATCCTTGACTTTCGTGACTCTTTCCAAAATCTGATCATTGAGACTGTAGATTTGAAATTTAACATGTTTTGTTATGTTGTAAACGTAATGACTGCACATTTAGATACATTAAGTTTAAGCTTCCATGTTCTGCACCATTCTGCAAGCGCGTCCAGATCTGACTGCAGGCATGCACGGTCAGCATCTCTTCGTATTGGACGATATATCTTAAGATCATCAGCAAACATTAGACAGCTTGATGACATAAAAACAAGACGGTATGTCATTCACAAACAGCGTAAAGAGTAGGGGACCCAAAATTGAACCTTGCGGCACTCCAGATGTTACACTTCCAGAAGATAATCTTGTTGTATCACATGACAACTGACTAAATTCGTCCAGTAAAGTAGCTTTCAATTAATTGATAAATTTTACCGGTAAGTCCATAGGATTTTAATTTAAATAGGAGAAGATCGTGATCAACACTGTCAAAAGCTTACTGAAGTCCGTGTAGACAGCATCAACTTGAACATCTGAGTTTAGGGACGTTGCAATATCGTGGGTGAATTCAGTAAGATTAGTAACAGTTGATTTTCTTTAATAAATCCATGCTGACTTGGTGATATGTAGTCTGCCACATGATTATTTAATCTTTAGAATGAGACCTTCAAAAACTTTTGAAAATATGGCTAATAACGAAATAGGCCAGTAATTAGTCACTGATTTTTTTTCTTCCTTTCTTTAAAACGGGTGTAACGTTAGCATGTTTCCATCGTGAGGGAAACGTTCCTTCATTTAAAGCACAGTTAAATATTTTGAAAGTGGAATAGATAATGCATTCTACAGTGTTTGATCACATTTACCGGTATTTGGTCTGGCCCAGGCGATTTTCCATTAACAAGTTTGCCAAGGCTATCTTTCACTTCTTCACAAGAAACATTGAAACTGGACAGTTCACTATCAATCTGGTCAAAGAGATTAGGTAGAACCACATTTCCTTGTGATTCGGAGTGAAAGTTGTTTTAAAAAACTCCGAAAAAAAGGTGGCAGCACGATCTACACTTTTCGCAGTAATACCATTATATTTCACTTCAGTAGGTATCCTCCTTGATCTAGTTTTCTCTTGACAAAGCTCCACAATAATTTGGGGTTTTCTGGAATTTTTGCTTCAATGTTGTGAAGGTATTGGGCGATATTTCATGTTTTTTTGTTGTTTGAAGTTAGTTCTTTGATTTTTGGGGATCAACTTTATGACAATCCAAACCGGTTCTTTTGAACATTTGATGAGCTCTGTTCTTACGTTTTAATGCCGCAAGAACATGTTTATCGTACCAAACTGGATATTTATTCTTTTTGACTTTTGTCACTGGCACTGTTCTGGATATTGTTGCGTTTAAAGATTGTAGAATAAGTCACACTTGTCGTTCACATCTGTCAATAGATCCATTCTATCCCAGTCACACTCATTTAGATTATCACGAAGTTTTTAAGTCAGCCTTCCTCCAGTTATATGTCTCGCGTCCTGATGGGTTTGTCGTTCAACTTCATATGTGGAAGAACAAGATGACACAAAAATGGAAAATGGTCAGAAATAACTGCTGGTTCAACGTTTATGACGGTAACCTCGGCGTCTGGATTATTTACAAATAAAAGATCAAGGAAGTGGTTATTACTGGTAGGAAACAAGACTTTTTGTGATAGATTGGCTTCACTTATAAATTCAATAAAAAACTGGTTCACTACAAAGTTTATGTTGGTAATCGGGTCCAGGTCAGTTGAGTCATCTTGATGTTTAGACTTCCAAGTTATATCTGGTAGATTGAAGTCACCACACAACATTATATTGTCCGTATGTCGAAGTGTTTCTTCCAATTTCAAAACGTTGTCTCTAACCTTTTCATGAGCAATGGTGTTGCCTTAGGGATATAAACACACCCTACATATAGACTGGATTTCAGGTTCATTTTTATTTCAACCCACATCATTTCTAAGTCAGCAGTTTCAAACTCCTCCCGTCGATTTGAAGTCACTTTTGTGTTGACAGCAATAAGAACTCCCCTCCTTTCTTTTTACCTGCACTTGGAATGCGGTCTTTTCTATGCACCTCATATTGGGCTGTTATCTAGTACTTCATTCTCATAAATATGTTCGTGAAGCCATGATTCTGTTATGCAAATTATATCACATTCATTGTTGTCCGCAAAAAACATGTTAAACTCACTAAGTTATCAGTACCTGAAATACTTCTGGCATTCATGTAATAAACAGACAATTCAGCTTTTTGCTGGTTGACTGTAGGGCCTGGGTTCACGTGAATATCACCACATAATGCTAGTAACAGTGCAATTGCAGGAATTAATCCATTAATCCTAAGATTATAGGATGAGGTTAAAGTACGTCTCTTAACTTTGCCCATACCAGTGAATGAATTTTAGCAACTCGCATAGTTAATCCTCTGTCGCACACCATGACTAAGATTTGCCGCACACCATGTGAAACTTGAGATTACACATTTTTCAGATACAATAGACCTTATCTTAGAGGTCAAAACGAATTTTTCACGACCCATGAACAAAGAATCCTCATTGTAAAGTTGCTGATCAGACCATTTACAAAATCCTCTCAGCAAAACAAACATAAAGAGAGCCTTAAAAAACACTGAATGACCAGAAATTTCTTCATCTTGCTCTAGGATGTAAAAAAAACCAATGTCTATCTTTACTGTAAGTTCTTTGACATCAAACAAAACAAGCTGTCGTATGCATAGTATGCATACCGAGGCTGTTGCTTTTTCTCCATTCTCATCCACCTTAATTGCTTCGAAAGCGTATGAAAGACATATTAATAACGAGGGTTGCACTCAATATTATGCACTGAAAAAATAATTGTATTCCTCCGACGATTGCACTCAGGGCAGCACGGGTGCCGTGCATCACGTGACTGCATGTGCTATTTCAGTGCGCACTGACGTCGCACTCAGTGCGGCCCAGTGAAAAACGCCAGTTTTAAGAAATTGTTAAGTTATAAGAAATCCGATATCCTAATTGGTTAGTAATTTTTAATGGGCTGTCATAATGAAGTTCCTTCTGATTGGTTGTCGTAAGGATTATTGAGTCCCGATCGGTCTGTCGTAAGAATTTTTGTTTTGTTATAACAATAGCCTAATTAGTATAACAAAGACTAAAACAATAAGAATTTAACACGAAAGTCTTAGGACTATCCTCTTATAACTAAACTAATTAGTGGGAACTGGGCGGTCCTTACGCCTTACGCCTTAGTCTTAAGAAATAATATCCTTTTAGTGGCCTGTGATAATGAAATTACTCCTTTTCATTGGTCGTCATAAGGATTATTGACGTCTGATTGGTCCATCGTAAGAATTTTGTTTTTCTTATAACAAATTTCTTAAGACTGAAGCCTCGTTTAGCTACAACCACATAACAAGTAACAACACGTTAAAAAATAACATAATGTATGCCTACGGTAAAATTAATGTCGTGTTTACAATCACATAACACAACAAGGGTAGACACTCAGAAACGGGCTTTGATTGGCTAAATTAAGAATAAATTAACGCAACGTACGGTAAAGTTGAGATTGGGTCAACTTCTTGTAAATGTATGTATGTCATGTATGGGTAGGGCTACGTTCCAAAAGTTGTTCAATATGTTATTTGAGTGCTTGACCCATTCCAAAAGCTGTTGAATATGCTACACCTGGTGTTCCGTAACATGATTTGTGAGCATATTCAGCATGCACAATATGCTGGAAGTTTTCACTTTGAGCATTCTCAATAAGTGGGAGAATTGGCGGTATTTTTAAAACAAAAATGGCGGATCACTTAACGGTAGGTAATTAAATTGTTATGTATCGTTCTTTGACGTAACAAAACCCAAAAAACTTACGTAATAGTTGTTTCACCTGAGCCAGCCGCTTGAATAAACAACGGTAAGTCACATACCTAATAAAGAAATGCTAGCTAATCTTCTTGACTCTTATAACATGATGCTCACCATAAAAGATATAACTAGAATTGATCCACGGTGGCAAACTTCAATGATCATTGATAATATAGCAACTGACACTACATTACCCTTCAACTCCCGAGTAATTGACTTTGGAATTGCTGACCACTATGCCCAAGACATTGCAATATCCACAGCTGCCTATACCAACCAAAATTATACGTGAAAGATGCAAAAACATTAAACAAGCAATTAGAGCATTATACAGTACGTACCTATTCCTTTAGGCAGATGAGTATTGTAAACCTTACTTTATTGTTCTGAAAATTCTTACAGTTCCATGTCTTTACATTCTTAAATCAGTCTTAAGCATTAAGAAAAACATCCACTTCCTTGCAACTAATGCTAATATACATACTCACAACACAAGACAAGAACATGATCTCCATCTTAGCCAATGTTCTACAAACCTTGGCCAGAAAAACTCTGATTATATAAATAAAATTCTCTGCAACCTTGTTCCAAAAGAAATCA
Organism: Sweltsa coloradensis; assembly: GCA_024449915.1. Lineage (NCBI taxonomy): Eukaryota > Metazoa > Arthropoda > Insecta > Plecoptera > Chloroperlidae > Sweltsa > Sweltsa coloradensis. The sequence goes on from JAMZAV010005780.1 coordinate 20,468, forward strand.
AAGATATAGGCCTACCTCAATATATTAAATTCAAAAATGAGCTGACAAAATTTTTATTAAAAAAAGCTTAAGCTACAGTGTACATGACTTTATCACATCAACTGACCTACCATAATTTTAAATCAGTTTAATGTTAATGCTACAATATTTGAAATTTGGAAATTATTTTTTTTCTTTATTTATTTCTACTAACAACAAACAACAACTTCAAAACAAAGTAATGAGGGTTTATTGGGAGTACCAATAACTACATCTAACTTATAAATAAAATGAGAATTGCATTAGGGTGGTTGCAGATCAAAGATAGAATTTTACTAAACACCCTATCATTCATTCATAAAATCTATAAAGGTCTAATGCCAAAATACTTATGTGATAAACTAACCAATGTAAGAAATATACACACTTATTAAAAAAGGACAGCAAATAATTTAAATACCGTATTGAAAGAATAAGTAAAAAGAGTGAGGAAAATTTTATCTCTGTATTAGGCTTAAAAATTGTCAATCAAATCCCTGAAAAGATATGTAATGATGAGGGAAACCCCAAACATTTTAGGGTGGAGTGCAATAAACTAATCAAAAGTAAGAGTTTAATGGCAAAATCTTACGAAAAAAGTTCCTTTTGGGATAAATATATACCCAGATCAATAATGTACCAAGATTGAAATTAAATGTAACAAAGCATTTCAGTGGGTATACATAGTAGTGAATATTGTATATAACTGAAGATATAGGCCCAACATGTACATTTATTTATTTATTTATCTATTTACCACAGTAATTAGAAAGTGTACCATACCATTTGTCTCAACAGGGTATAGTAAGGTGTCGTAAGGCATACTATTTTGGGTATTTTATGTTTTTGACTAACTTAAGGGGAATCAACCGGGTCGTTGAACGTCCAAAAACCTTGTTTTTTTTGTTACGGCTATTTTCATGTGTATTATAAAAACTTGAAAAAAATGGGAAATTTTTGGGAAGGGGAATTGGAGGGGTATTTGGGGGTTTTGATACCTTATATTTATGTGTTCTAATTCAAATCGTGAATTAAAACTACTGACTGAAACCAAATCAAATTTGGCACGCATTTAGAGTAAAGTGTTATAATTGCTCTGACTGCAGAAAAATTGAAATTTGTGCAATGGGTTGACAACTATGAATTTTTTCGCGTACCTCTACCAATGTCATATAATATAGTGCTCGTTTCGTACAAGGACGTTACTACAGCAAGTGACACACGTTATATAGGTCCCAGTCAGACTATTGGCACGGAAGTGCACTTTCCAACGAGGTATAACACTTCAAAATCGGTCTAGGCACTATCGACAGACCTGGGTAGTAACGTAACGGAAGTAACGCGTTACTGTAACGAAATTACTTTTTTCAGTAACAAGCCAGTAATTTAATTACAATTTTCTCAATGTAACGGAAGAGTAATTTCACTACTTTTATCATTGTAATTTGGCGTTAGTAACGCGTTACCTTTGCCGCGCCTTTGTATATCAAATATCAGTCACTGGGCCAGTGCGCCTGCTGCCTTTCTACGTATCGCCCGCTTGAACAATGTGCATGTGCATGCAGCATTTCCGACATTTCGTAGTTCTGACAGAGAGATTTTGAGTCCCGAGTTTTTATTTCAGAACCTAGCCATGTTTACTTTTGGTACTTCTGCCTATGACGAGCGCCGTTGACGAGGTAATTATAAACTTGACATCAAATATTCAAGTCTGTGTCAAATGAATCAATAATCGGGTTGTTACACTTGTAGTGTAGTTACAACATTTCGTCGACAGATGTCACCCGCGTAATCAATAATTTACTACACATCTATACGTCGATATCTACAATATCTCTGTGATAGGCCTCCGCTGGATAACACGCTGTCTGAGACCCGCCATCGGCAGACAAAGCACTTGCATCATACTCGTTCGCTCGTCAGATACATTTTAAATTAAAAAGTAATTTTTGAAAGTAATTTCACTACTTTTTTTCATAAAAAGTAACGTAATTTCATTACTTTCTTGGAAAAGTAACTAAATAGTAATTTAGTTACATTTTGGCTGAAGTAATGAGTAATGTAATTTCATTACTTTTCAAAAGTAACTTACCCAGGTCTGACTATCGAGATTGAGCTGAAGTTCCAAGTGCATTGCAAAAACTTGAAATATTTCTCGCGGATCAGTCGCGGCGAGGATTCGACGCGTCCAACAACTGCCGCTCAGTGCTGCCGCTCACGGTCTCGCCTACGGCGTTCCAGCAAACTATCTCTAATTCGCCTCGTCTTCTGACTGAGCGAAGCGACAGTATCATAGAGAGTAGAGACGACCTTGATCTGACGCCAGAGCAGTGACACACACTACAGAGTAAATTACTGAGTATACTGAGTAGCGAGCAGCAAATAATGTTGTTTGCGTACGTTGTGATGACGGAATAAAAAAGAAGCGAACTAAACTTACTGAACTTGAACTAATTTTTCAACGATTTATGTAGCATAACAAAAGGTCATTACAGACTGGTTCCCAACCTTTTTCAACTCAAGACACCCCTTTGCTACATTTAATAATTATTATTATTATAATGAAACAAGATAGAATACCAAGAAGAGAATTTGAACACACATGGGGGGGAGTAAGAAGAGTTGGACGCCCAAGAGATAGATGGAGGGACCAAATAAAATGGAACATTGAAGAAAGAGGAAAATCATGGGAAAGAATTAATGAAGAAAGACTCTGGGAGGATAGAAAGAAATGGAGAGAACTGGTAGAAATGCCTGTCATAGAAGACATCGAAGTAGATGAGGAGGTGTTGAGCCTGGCTAGCAAACACTGAAAGTCCACAGCCCGAGAAATTGGTGATACGTCACCCCCCGACCTGACTTATGTTGGAACCGGGTGTTTGATTATTATTATTATTATTATTCTTTATTTATCTAATACAGAATTTACATTCCAGAGAACATTAGATATAATAGAGCAAACTTTACATAATTTGAATATATTAATGCTACAACACATATTTTTTACAATTATACTACATTACTAACTTGCTTTCACTTCACTATATAAACTATACATACAAATTTTCCGTTTGAAGACCTATCTATCTAGTGAAGCTAGAATAGAGTTCTGATTACAACAACAAATAATAACATAATGACAATAATACAGAGAGTGAGAATTATACTAAAGATAGTGTACAATTGAGACTATAGTAACAAGTTGAAAATTGGCTGCGCTCAGAAACAAATTTAATTAGCAATAAACAATTAAACACAATAATTGTAGGTAGGCAAAGTATAAAATTAATACATGAGAACTGACTCTAAATGTAATTTGGTGAATTGATTTATTGGTTTCAGTCAAATATGTGCTCTAAGATTACTTACTGTTCAGTGCGATACGACATTTTCGTTTGGTATTAAAAGGTGTACTTGAAAAGAGATCCAAGTTTAGAGGAGTATTTGAATAATTGAGGCTGTTGTAGGTTTCTTGAATTCTGACTAACGGAGAGTATTTGAATGTATTTATTCTTGACTTGGGTGGATAAAAGAGCTTAGTGTTGCGAGATCGTCTAACTGGAACGTTGAAACTAACAAGTTCCAACAGTTCAGGACTGTCAATCTCACACTGTACAATTTTATGAAGGAACACCAAGTCTGAGGTTGTCCGTCTGTCCACCAGTGGCAACATGTTGTATTCCCTACACAAGTTAGTATAGTCTCTCCTGTGGTAAATAACAGATGATTTATAACATAACCATTTAACAAGCCTCTGTTGCAGTCTCTCAACATTGCTGATTTTAGTAACGTGGTAAGGTGACCACACCTCGCTACCGTAATCAACAATGGGACGAACCATGGCGAGATAAAGCCGTCTAATTGTCTGGGTTGAAAAGTCTCTATTGCATGTTCTCTTAACAAACCCCAACATTTTGAAGGCCTTACCCATCATTACTTCGTAGTGCTTGTTATAACTTAGGTCGGAACTAATATGGATACCTAGGTCTTTAACAGTGTTTACCCTTTCCAGAAACGTGTTTTTTATTTGATATGCAAAGTCAATTGTGTTCTTTTTATTGGTGTAGGTAATAATTGTGCACTTCAATGGATTCAGCTTCATCTTCCAGATTCTACACCATTCAACGAGCGCGTCGATATCTAACTGTAGTTTAATACAGTCCGCTAAAGATGTTATGGATAGAAATATCTTAGCGTCATCTGCGTACATAAGAATTGATGAAAATTTCAAGCATGAAGGAATGTCACATATGTAAATATTAAATAACAAAGGCCCCAGGATTGATCCCTGTGGGACACCAGATGTGACTTCCACTGAATCTGACGAGATGCCATCGATTACTACTGACTGTTGTCGACTATGTAAATAGCTTGCAAGTAATTTTAATAGGGGGCCAGCAACGCCCAATTTTTCTAATTTATATACAAGGAGATGGTGACTTACGCAATCGAAGGCCTTTGAAAAGTCCGTATAAACCGTGTCCACCTGTTTGTTGTTGTTGATATTCTCGCCAATACTGTGTGTGAAGTACGCAAGGTTAGATATTGTTGACCGCTTCGGCATAAATCCGTGCTGAGAAGATGGTATATGGAGTCGAACATGGTGAAGTAAATGTTGATGAATAAACTTTTCGAAAACCTTTGAGAAAATCGGAAGTAGTGATATTGGTCTGTAGCTAGTCACTTGAGATTTATCGCCACTTTTAAAAACAGGTGTAATATTTGCATGCTTCCATACATCCGGGAAGACGCCTTCCTGAAGAATGCGATTATATATTATTTCTAATGGCCCAGCTAGAACGTCAGCACACACCCTGATAATAGACACTGGCATTTTGTCGGAGCCCGAAGATTTTCCTGGTTTTAAATTTTTTAACACTTTAATTATATCCTTCTTTGCGATAGTGAAGGTGGAGAGGTTTGAGGTACCACTTGGTTCAAATGTGGTAACTTTTCACTAAGTGTATTTTTCTCTTTGCGCTGAAAAACTGATTTAAAAAATTTTGAAAAAAGTTCACATGACTTGACGGTATCCGTTGCAGTCTCGTTGTTGTAGGACACTTCTATCGGGATTCGTCGTGAACGGGTTTTATTGTGAATGTAGCTCCAGAATGATTTTGGTGACGGCGACTTGTTGAATGATTCCTCTAGGTCTTGCATGTGTGTTTTAAATGTTTCCCGCTGCAGTTTCTTGAACTCTTGCCTCCGAACACCGTACTCTATGTAGTCTGATTGAAGATTAGATTGTTTCCATTTTTTGTGGGACCTTGTTTTGGCTTGAAGAGAGTTAATTAATGCTGCGTTATACCAGTGGGGATATTTAGCTGGGTTGACTTTAACTTCGGGCACAACGTCGTTTATAACCCCCGAGAGTAGGTCATAGAACAGAGCACAGCATTCGTTTGCGTCTGCACCTGAGCTGATAATGCCCCATGGGCAACGGTTAAGCCTCTCTCGCAGGTCAGTCAGATTTGCTTTTGCCCAATTAAACATCTTTCTACTCGATGGTTTGTAGAACCCAGGGAATTGCGGAAGTTGTATTTGGCATGCTAGGGGAATGTGGTCTGTTGGTATGGGAGAAACAGTTGTGTTGACGTCTAGACTTAGGTTGGTATTACTTGACAGGACAAGGTCGAGCACGTGTTCGTGACAGGTCGGTGATCTGTTATTTTGAAGAAGATCGAATTCAGAGAGAATTTCCAAAATAGCAAATTAGGTTGAGAGAGAGATTTGAGGGTGGGACGGAGAACACGGCACCCCCTTCAGCCAAGTAGTATTTAGAATGTCTGGTAAACAAAATATAACAAAATTCAGAAATTTGATGTCAATCAATTGTTGACTGTGTTTAGTAAAAATAAATTACGTTTCAATTTGCTAGGAAACATAACTTGTTTTGCTAGCTTTCTTCTACACACTTTCTACTACCGGTACTCTAGGTCTTTCTTCACCACCCCGCCATGTGAATCCCATAGTTGCCGACAGTGTCGGCTCGGGCGCTAAGCGCTTGACATTCGGGAGGTCTCTCGCTGAGACCGGCAATCCTGACTGAAGGTCGTTTCCGAGGTTTTTTTAGTTGTAAATGCGAATGCAGGGGATTGAGTCCTCTTAAACAACCCTCGAACGTTCCTTTCCTAACTACCCTAAAGGCTAAAGACGGCACTGTGCCCTACAAAGGCCATCTCGCTTGGCGAGAAAAAACAATAACATATATAGATTTTATTTATTAGGTAACTCATTACACTTAAGACTAATTCAGTGTGTCAGCTACCGACAATCATGACAGTGCATTTTTCAAATGTTTACCCATAAGTCAGAAAAAACAAAACCCTAGATTGGATTATCTTGCCTAGGGATTTGTAAAATGTTGGATGTTTTATAATCATATTCACAACACATTCATATCAACATAACTTGTATTATTTTAATGCTTGGTCAGGCAGAAGAAAAGTTTAAAATAAAGACTGCTATTATTATATCCCCAAAAACTCTGTCAAACAGACGTAAGCTCAGCTCAGATATTTGTAAGCAGCACTTTACTTTCGTGTTGATCTCAAAATACCGAATGGACAAATAATAAGAATAATGAGACGAAAAACTGCAATCAACAACAATAAATACATTCACGTAAGGAACACTGTCCATGAACAACTTGACTCGTTTTTACAAACAAGGTGAAAAATATGTGAGGGTAATTGGGAGGTTAGTCAAAGGTGTGAGGTACTGAATGAAGCCCATACCATTCCCATAATTAGAAAAATATATATTTAAATACACATTCAGACAAGACTCGACATAACTGGTGACTAACAGTGTCGTCCTCCTAAATTTAGGCCTCATCATTTTAAAAGTGCAGAGCTATCTCTGCTGCCGATAATAAACAATAATGGAATGCGCGTGATTTGTCAGATAATAAGTCAAGTGTCGCAGGATGAGAGGGCCAGGCTAGTCCCCACCCAGCGCTCGGGTTTCAAGGCCACGCATGCACTCATATCGAAATAAGCTGACGCGGTCAACAGTCTTCTGACGTTCTCAACAGCCGACTCGGGCCGAGATAAATGGTCCTTTGTTCATGCCCGATATATAAAACAAACAAACAACAAGACACTTGGCTTACTAAGATTCTTATTTATTCGTTTCCGCGAGATTTATTGAACCATGGCCCCGGGTTCGAAATCCTCCGAGGATATATTTTTGAAATGATATTGTCGAATTGCACAACGCCACGGCAGAATTAAGTTAGCCCCGCCCAATAAGAAATATAACCATTGTTTACATATATGTTATAATTAATATCACAGTGTGTATACGCTGTACTCTTTGTGTAGTTTATATCAACGCAAAATTATTAAAATGAAAAAAAATAAATGGTAGGCCTACCTAACGAAAAAAAAATTAATAAAGTTTACGTATAGATGTTTACTTTGTGTAAAAATATGTCTTTATACGGAGCATCTAAAAGTTATTTAATTCCACTGTAGTAAACAAGAACACTTTTCTTCATTGCCAGTGTTTGAACTTTTGCTTTTGATTGAAATATCTAATTGCTTAGGAACCTGACATTGCCCCCCTCCCTCCTTATAACCCTCCTTATAAGTCCTCCTTATCTTTGAGGTGAAACGGCCTTTACTAACTACTAATGTCTCACGTTGCTATACCAATTGTAGAGAAACAGATTAAATAACTAGATTGGATTTGGAATGAAAAGCAATATTAGACTCATTTATTATCTCGGGGTTCTATTTTATTTCGAAACAGACTTAACGTTGCCACGACTCAGCTCCAGTCGGAGAAACACAGAGAGAAGAAAAATAGTAAATATTAAAATTCAAACAAAAGATAAACAAATACACCAAAAAAACATAGAAGTTGCAGTATTTTGTTAAATACTGTAAAAACAAAAAAGTTGATAAAGGGTAAGTTGAACAGAATCAAGTTACCTACTTGAAGAGTAGGCCTTATCTAGACACAATTAAATTACGACGGGATTATTGTCAATTTGGGAACATATTGGATTTATATGGGATAAAAATAACAGATTAATAAACCTTCGAAAGAAAGTATATTAAAACTAAAAAAACACAAATAGCATACAAATGATGGTATGCCCTGTTCTCCTAGCACTGATCAGTGATTTCTAATGATTACAAAACCCCCATGTTATTTAATTAGGCTCATTACAAATGCCTGAATGAATTATGAAAATACTATATCAAATAACATGTGATTCGATACTCATCGTTTCGATGTGCAAGTTCGACTAGGGATCAGAACCCTCGCTGCATGGATACCAGGTCCTTGGTTCGACGTTTTGAGTAGTTGCTCTCCAGTCTTCGCGTGTAGATACTGGAAGCGTAGCGATGCGCAGTAGTTTCCGTTATTCGCCTTCCCCGCGTCGCGCGCACGTAACACGGAAGCTCTTGATGCGCGGTCGTATCAAACGAGTCCCGACGGTCAGTTCAAGGTCGCGTCGCAACGCAATGACGTGTCGGGTTTATTCCCACCAATGTTCAAGTATAGCTCGGCTTATAGTTGAAACCCAATCTTCACAGTATATACCCGGATTCGCGGCAATATTCGATCAAACAGTTCTCCATTAAAGATATGTTCACCCTTGTCCCAGGAGCGCGGAGGGATATCGTGGTGAGTGGTGACCACCGTGTCCCAAAATGGCGTCGCTTGGTCTATTTTATGACGTAGCTAAAAATGGCGGCTAACAATGTCTCTCTCTCATCCGCTTCACGGAAACTATCACTCTCAAAATGTCAAATTATCTCACAAATGAATCAAGCTCAGTTCATCTCTACTTACAAGTGTGGCAGAGTCGTAAACTCGCAATCTATGCTTTCTCGAAAGTGTACGTCAGTAGTACAAAAGTCCCGGACATTGCACACAATGTGGGGTGAACTGCAGATCCCGGCAATGGCGGCTAACACTCCCGGCAATTGTTCCACCAAGATATGAACACTCAACTGATTCAACCCGTAATTCAAATCAAAATACGCCGTTATAAGCAAATGGACCACTCCACTAAACATTGATTAGATAGATAGGTTCTTATCAATACCTGGTTTCAAACACCTCTGGGCTAACTATTTAGCTACGTAGCACTAGGCTTACAACGTGGTCGCCAACACGAAATATACCAACTGGATAATCGGGCTAATTACCGCTTAATCCTTCGCGATCGCGTAAAACGTGATTATACCAAACACGAACCGCACTTAGATCTTTCTAGATCTCACTGGTTTTAGTGATTTAGCGTCGTATTAACACTTTTATTGATTAATTACGTGGATCGCCAACCATGAGGCGTCCACCCACACAACCCCACGCCGATCAAAGATGGCTTGGCTTCCTTGTTCACAACGATTTCCGCTTCCAGTTTCTCGCACATAGTTACATAATCACGCCGCTAGGAGCGCAAAACCACCAAGTTCCTCATTATACAAAATAAGTAATTAACATAAAAAAAGGTCTGATAAGAAGTTAGATAAATTTAATAAAAAGGTAAATTAAAAACATAATTATCTTGTATTTTATACGCATTCATGCTGTTCAAAAGATGTGATTTCAAAGGTATTATTAACCCAAAGCACATGTATGGTATCAAGTCACACAAAAACGTGATGCTATAGTCGAGATTAAAAACACACCTAGTGATCATTATTAACAAATGATTAGAATTAAACAAATTCCCTGATCGCAAACTCATTAGTTTGATGGAATTTGAAATATAAAACTACTAGGGTTTTCACAAAAATAACACAGAAACGGCAACCATAAAATTCGGGCGGGCACTACTGTTCAATGACAAATATTTGAATTTATGAGCGGCAAAAGGTGGCGCCGTCACATCTTATATATTGTAAGTTCAGCCTCGGAGATGAAGTAACACGCGAAAAGTGATTTATGGATGAACGTAGTGAGCTATGCGAGAAGACATCAATTTGACTAAACACATTTAAAAAGCTTGGGTTTGTTTTAGTTTTCGTGTTTATGGCTATTTGACCGCGTTTTTCTATTTTCCAAAATATGCAACCAAGTCAAAATATAGTGAATGGCTTTAAAACCTGGCTATTTTATAAAATCAAAACTATTTTTTTCAAATTTTTCTGATCCGGTACAAGGCCAATATCGCCATCTCAAAATAATTTCAAATTTCAATTCGTCAGGGCACACCATTCAACTTAAGGTGTTGTGCTTTTGTGACATTAATTTTCAACTGGTTTTCTAGGGGCTGACTGAGAGATTTTTTTTTAACATTTGTCGTTCCTGCGAATTTTTTCGTTTGGCGGTACAAATCGGTACAAAATATTGCCAAACGAAAAAATTCGCAGGAAAGACAACAATTGTTAAAAAAATCTTTTTTCTCTCAGTCAGCCTATAGAAAACTAGTTGAAAATGAATGTCACAAAAGCACAACACCCTACGTTGAATGGTGTGCCCTGGCGAATTGAAGTTTGAAATTATTTTGAGGTGGCGATATTGGCCGTGTACCGGATCAGAAAAAATTGTAAAAAATAGTTTTGATTTTCTAAAATAGCCCGGTTTCAGAGCCATTCACTATATTTTGACATGGTAGCATATTTTGGAAAATAGAAAAACGCGGTTGAATAGCCTTATGTAACTTATTTGTTGGGCCGGTCAAACAGCAGAAATTTGAATGAATGCTATATTAAAATTTCTAAGGAACTTTTGAAATCTCTTGTTTTATACGGGACATTTTCTGGATGCAACCGAAGAAATCATTCTTATCAAAAAGCAAAAACAATTTGATTTCTTATTTTGCTGCATTTGCTTTCAATTCGCTCTCTGCACTAGCAAGCTTCCCGATCTTCGTATTTTCAGGAAACGCCCGCTACATCTAGTTTTATTCTATCATTTATGGCGAAACCAGAGTAATATTTGCCATGAAAATCGTACTTTTCAGTATAATTTTAAATCCAAACATTTGTTTGGAAAATTTGGCTTTTGGCTTTTGCAGGCCGACAACAGTGACATTTCAGAGCGCACTAATAAATACATAAATAAATAAATTCGTATTTATAATGTACCCACTCAGTTACATAACTGATTTTCAGTGGGGGACAGTAAATATGAAGCCGAACAAGCCACCCTGTAGGGCGCTGACACCATCGACGAGCAATCAATGACCAACTAGAGACCGCCGACTAGCATATTTTGAAGTAGAAAACACCATCATCAATCCTGCAAGCGCATATTCTCTCAAGGCGCGAATGCGAGCCACCATACAAATAAACAGAAGTCGGATCCCTTTGAATGACTATTCATTCAAAAATCGAGTTCCTGATCTCGTGAGTTGCCCACACGTTTTTCGTAGGGTCTGCCTATTTGATTACCGTTACAAACATAAAAACCTTCAGAGCAATATGCTCATGCTCGTGTCCTTTCAAAAACGGCAAAGTGACATTTGAAATTGAAGGAATATATAGTGCAGGTAGGCCTAGTCAATTTATTCCCGGGGGGAAATGACAGTTCCCGGCATTATAGCTGAATTCAACACTGATTGCAAAGACCTGACCTCAAGTTTTGGTGCCCAGCAATAAAACTCAAGTCACCAAGTCTGCAGAGAACAAAGGAGTGGACAAAGACGAACCAAAATTGTGCGTTTACGTGAAATAAGGAAATAATTTAAATGAACCAATTAACTTGACTAAAATATATTATAGATAAAATATTTATTAATTAACCTTGGGCCATTGCGTTTGCATTGCCGTGCAGTAAAAAACAGTTTTACACGTTGGTTGGGGGGGGGGGGGGGGGGGGGCGGAGATGTATCTTGGGGAAGCGTTGCCCCTGGTAAATTACCTTTCGACAAAAAAACATAGGAAGGCAGCGTCCACCTAAGCTGGTCCCAACGCTGATTATGGGCCTGCCGCTGCTGCTACTGAGCCATGACATGAATGTGCAAAGGAAGGAGTCCCTGGCAAAACTTGCAAGCAAGGCTTTGAATAGTTGTATATTAGAATGTTTTGTTATTATTTTGTAGCTTGCTCATTATAATAGTGTGCAGGCGCAATGTGTTGCAAAAATTACCAGTGTGTAGCAATGTATGTAGGCCTATTGCGTCGAAAAACAAAAAACAATTTAGTCCAATATGAGGTGTGAACTCTATACAATCTAATAGTTATATCACAATCATAGGTAATATTAAAAATTGAAATTGTGCGTAATTTTGAACAAGCCTCGAAAGATTGATATGAGGGGGTTATGCAAGTATCTATGTCTTCTTTTCATATGCCCGCATTTTTGGCTTACTGGGCCATCATGCATTTCCTGGTTTTCCAGTAGAGACAGGTTTCTTTTTCCTCATAGTTCATGCCGAGCGGAAGGGCATCAATTTCGTCTTTAAGACTTGAACATCTCATCAGATGCTCTCTATTCCGTTCTTCCTTCCCACATAGACCGCAGGTACTGCTATCAGTGATTCCTATCCGATGTAGGTGCTTTGCAAGCAGATCATGTCTAAACTGTGCAGTAGCTGTCCGTCTATTTTCATGATGTTTGACCTTTCCAGTAGTTATATTTTGCCATGCTTTTCCTTTCCCTTTATCAATCCACTCTTTTTGCACTCTCCTCTTGGTTGCTGTGCTAAGATGTGCCTTTACCAATGAATGTGACAGATTCTTGACTACTTGGGGCATTTTGCTGCCTCTCTTTGCCAGGTAATCTGCCTTCTCATTACCATACACTTCACAATGTGCTGGAATCCATTGCAGCACTACCTGTCTGGCATCATAATAAAGCCTTAGCAGCAGTACCTTGCATTCTTTCACCTCATTATCCACCCTCTCTTTACATACAATGGCCTGAATTGCTGTCTTTGAGTCCGACATTATCACTATTTTCTTATCTTGATGTTCACTTATCTTCTCCAATGCCAACTTTATGGCCTTCAATTCACCATCGTAATTGCTTGCATTTTTTCCTGCTGCCCAGGAGTGTTCAAACCACTTACAATACACACCAGCCCCAGCCATGCCCTCCCCAGGTGAGGCAGACCCATCAGTGTATACATGCAACCATTCCTCTTCCGGATATTGCTTACGAATGTATTCAGTTGTACATCTCCTTAACTCCTGTTTGTTGTACTCACTCTTCTTCCTCTCCAACCCATCCCTGTCAAAACATGATGTACATCCAGCATGGCCACTCTGATGTTAGGTTTTTGGTAGTTCCATTCTGGTACTTATCTTTGTAGTTCCTAGCAAATCTTTTTTAATCTCTTCTGCAGCTGTTATGAAAGTCTTTTGAGTTTTCAGCTTCTCGTATGGTACCCTCTTCCACGTCTCCTCATCCACCTAAGCAACTTTTCATGTAGACTGCCAGCTGCCATACGTCTTCTAAGTTCCAAAGGCTGTGTATTAGTTAGTGCCTCCATTGCAGCAATAGGTGTTGATTTAACTGCTCCTGTAGCAATCCTCAGTGCCTGGTTCTCCACTCTATCCAAGGTCTCTTGTGCATTCTTAGATGCTGTAGTGAGTAATGCACTTCCGTATTCAAGTACAGGTCTAATATATGTTTTGTACGTAGTGGCAAGTACTCTGTACGGGCACCCCAGTTCACCCCGGCGACTCTTTTCATTAATTTAAGTCTGCTTTTTGCCCTTCACATATTTTCTCTATATGTTTAGCACCTGTCATCTTCTGGTCCATTGTCATACCCGGTAGCATGGGTTCTCTTCCTTGTTGATGATCCCATTTCCATACTCTAACTTGAACTCGGGCACCGTTCTTCCAAGGGTGTGATAGTCGTACACCGTCTTTGTCATATTAACTTCCATCCCATTCATTTTTGACCATCTTCTAGTGCCTTTAAATCTTTGTTCATTTCCCGTTCCATGTCCTCTTTGTTATTACCTGTATACCATAGTACCACATCATCTGCATACATTTTAAGCTTAACCTCACTTCTGTCTTGTATATACTTTGCTAAATCATCAATATATATGATAAATAAGGTGGACTTAAAACAGCACCTTGTGGCACTCCTGTCTTAGTCTGTCTATAGCGAGACTTCTTGTTTGTATACCTTACTCTGATAAAACGTTGGCTTAGAAACATTCTTGTCCATCTAGCTATGTTCTCTGGTACTTCAAGATTGTTCATTTTCTCTATGAGTTTATTGCGATCCACCAAGTCGAATGCCGACGTTAAGTCAATGTAAGTCACAAAGTGGACATCTTCATGCTAAAACTTCCTTTACATCTTGCTGTAAGTATGCTATTTGATCTATGGTACTTCTATTATTGCGGAAGCCCGCTTGATGTGGTGACAGTACATTATTTGCTTCTAGATAAGATTGTAGCCGGAAGTTCACCATACGTTCCATAGCTTGGCCACCATGCTTGTTAACGATATGGGTCGGTAGCTTTCCACTTTACTGCCATCTTTGCCTTTCTTCAATAGAGGTGTTACCTCGGCCTTTCTCCACCCATCGGGTATGTTACCCTGCCATGTTAAATTGCACAAGTTCAAAATTGCCATCTTGCCAGTTTTGTCTAGGTTTTTCAGAAATTTAGGATGAATCATATCCACTACTGGTGACTTCTTGTTCCTCAGCTTTTTCATAGCTTGCTCCAATTCACTGAATAAGAAAGGTCCATTATAAGGGTCCAGCTCGTCTTCTATGTATGTTTTTCTGTCAATTTTTACATGTCCAAGAATCCTTCTGTTACTCTGATTAGCTATGTGCTTGCATATGGCCTCTGCCTTCTCTACATCTTCTACTGTTTATTTTTGTACACAATTGGTCCATTATCATTTACTCGTTTTTCTTTGTTACACAATTTAGAGAAGTATGCGTGGGCTCTACTTCCATCTTTTCTATAGTCAATCTTTTCGGCAAATTCTTCAAATGTTTTTCTCTTACTTTCCAGTATGCATCTTTTCAATTTGGCTTGGGCTTTTCTAAGCTTGACCATGTCTTCCATGTTGTGTTGACTCAGCTTTCTTCCTAGCCTTATCTCTATCCTCCTTCAGAGTTTGTAATTCCTCATTCCAAAATGGTTTATACTTTCTAACTTTACCTCAAGGTATCAATTTTTTTGCCGCATCCTGTATAATACATACTATGTCCTTGTATTCTCTGTCCACATTTGTGCTTTCTACTCTTTCTTCAAAGTCCTTTTCTGTTTGGGCTCTAAATTCCTTCCATTGTCCTTTCTTAAAATTCCAGCTAGTTCTTTCATCCTTTTGTTCCCTTGGAACTAGTTTCTTTTTAATAACCTAGGATTACTTTGTGACCTGCTCCTGTTGGAGACTCCAGATTGGTTTGCGTTAGATCGTCATACATACTTGAGTGGCAGAATGGCAGTATGTGCATAATACTGATTTAACAATAACAAATAATAAGAGCATGATTGGTAACATAAATTATAATATAAATAGTTTTCAGTCATTATGGATATCCTTCTCCGATATGTATAGAGGTTACTTTTTTGTCGATAGGCTACTCCAATACGGAAATAAAGCGAAGTGAAAGGGCAGCTTTCGTGTTCTATTCGCGGGAAAGTGAACCCTATTCTTCAAATTCCCTGGTCTACCAAATTGGATAAAATACATAAACAAATACTTGTCAAGCAGGCGGTTGTTCTGACTACTCAACCTAACATTGGAGGAAGTATATAGCCTAATCGGTCTTATTCCTTATTTGTACACTATTTTTCATATCGTGTAAAGCTGGCTACACTGATTATTACTAGTAATCATATCTCATCTCAATTTGAACTCTTTCTGTGGAAGCAAAAACCTAAAAGAGATTTAAACCAAGACTCCTTCCTGCTCCAATCGTACGAGACGAACGCTTTTTACAGCGCATTTCGGCAAGGGACACTCAAAAAAGCTCCGATCACGAAACACGTATAGCCGCCCGCGGCCGGGAGCAGCATGACCTTGCTTCCTCAACGCCTCGAGTGCGACTGATTAGCTCTGACCTCGTAGACGCTCGTAGACTAGTCAGCCGGCTCGGAAGAGTGGGGGATCTTCTAGCATGACTATTTCACATAGCTTATCGACTGATGATCGCAATTAGGCGTACATGACTGTTTTTCAGGCCGGTTGATTCCCCTTAAAGGGGCTAAAAACCCAAAAAATTATTTTTTACCACGTGATCTATAGCACAATACTACACTTAGGGCCTAAATGACCGTTTGAAAAATTATATCTTGTAACTGTGATTTAACACAATTTTTTTAATATTTTTGATCCAGAAATTGGCAAAAATTGGTGTTTTGGAAAATTTCCTAAATCGGCTTTAACCTGCTTCTTTTTTGGTCCATATAGATACTAGAGCATAGTAGGCCTACCAATCTAAAATGCCCCTTTATAACATCGTGTCTTGAAACTGTGCCCAAATACAGTGTTCTCCCCAGGCCCGGACCGCCGGGCGGGCCGCCCGGCAATAATTCCCTGCCGCCCAGCAAAAAAAAAAGAAAAAAAAAGTTTTTTTTTTAAAAACTTAATTTAATTTTTTTTTTTTTAATTTTTTTTTTTACTAAACGATTTGCGAATTTAATAGGGAACCTAAGTGGGCGTTGTCCGGTTCTCTCCGGTCAGCGTGGTATAGGCAATTAACCCGTGCTAAATGTTTCGTAAGCGATAGCGCGTGAACCCGACCACGGACCGGAATTATATTCATACTGTAAGAAACTATAATCTTTCCTCTTTGCGTGGATATACATAACTCTGCTCTATCACAAATATTAATGACATTTGTTTTGAGTTGAAGTGAACTCTACATTTACACTGTTGCCAAACCTTCCAAACTGCTCATGAAAAAATACGTAAAAACATTTTGTCCGTGGCATCAGCATAACATTTGGTATCCGACTTGCTTTGTGGCTACTGTGAGGTCACTGGGTTGTACTAGATTATACATTACTAATAAAATATCCTTTAATGTGCCAACAAAATCTTGAATGCGAAGTACATTTAGCAACCATGGACAGGCGCGTGGTATGCGAGGATGCCACAGCTGCACACAACGTGGCTGCGCCTCGCTTAGGTTGCCGCTCAGTCAAGAGTACATTTGCGACAGCGCGCAAACATGGGTCCATTTAACTCATAATAGTTTGAATTTAGGAAGCGTCATCGAGCAAAGTAGAATGTCATCATCTTCTTTACAAAATTATGCATCTTGTGATGTCATTGGTTTAGATTTCTTTTGCGCGAGTCAAAAGATACGGCGAGTTACATTTTCGCACCATGCTAATTCTTATGGGCGCTGAGACCAGAGAGAACCAATTTCCTTCCCGCTTCAAAACTTAGGTTCCCTATAAACTCCAACTGTCCACTAAACGTTTAAACTTCCCATCTCTAAACTGCAGCGCAGATTGTAAACGAAATCGTGGAGATTAATCTCGCTGATATAGAACCCAACAAGGAATGCATTTAAACGAAACACATAAGTTGGAAAAATAGCAATCATCGCTATGATCGTGAACATTCACTGCACACAAGGAGCACACACAAGTGAACAATTTTAGCAATTTTCCTATTTTATTGATTGCTAGGACGAATTTATAGTAATAAAAATGAAGTCATCAAATACAACAATGTTTCAAGTTGTAGTAATATTGTAAACCTACAAATCTTAGATAATAAACACTTAAAAAGAATAACATCATCACCTTCATAAGGACCTATTGTACTCATTGTAGCAATAGGACTACAGTAATTCACATAGCCTACATTACAAAGGAGAATAGGCTTAGACTATAATTTCAATCAATTTGAAATTTTCATGTACCACGAAACCAACTAAAGTAAGCTACTTTAAAAGGACTTCAAAATCCTCTAAAACTCAACAAACCGAATCTAGGATCTCAAATTTTTTCCGGGGGCAAGCCCCCGGACCCCCACTAATTTTGGTTGTAGGTACCCGTCAATGTTTATAGAATACCGGTACACAGTATTACAAAGTAGAATTTTTCTTCAAAACCAAAATGTTCCCTAAACTAAATTTTTTGCAAAACGCCGCAAAATCCTCTACTCTAGAACCTAATTATAAAATCACCCCAACTTGACCTGTTGCCAAAAATCAGAGGCATCCTTTCCCAAAAGCTGGGATTGTGGTACCCAGCAAAGAATTGGAAATACCCACCTATAAAAAATTCCTGGGGAGCACACTGCCAAATATATCCTCAAACACGCAAAAATATGCATTCCAAAATCACACCCCATCTTGGTAATCAGAATATTTTGACCGAACTACTTGCCCAAATTACAAAACAAAATATAGAGAATTTACAGAAAAGGCTGTCGAGTACGTCAATAATGGCCAATATTTTTTTGGATCAAAATCCTCCAAGGTCACGGGGCATAAAGATCGTCCCCATGTTATTTCTTATGGGAGATTTTTGCCGATGGGACCTAGCTCGAAAAATGTCATGTTTGACAATTTTTTGGGAGGTCATGGTGGCCCCAATAATTTTTCTGTTAATTGCTAAATTCATTACGAGTTAGCCTGAATGAAATATATTTTTTGAGTTTAGCGGTTAAATACCCCTTTAAGTAAATGAAATATTCTTGTAGCCTATCTTTTTAACAGATTATATTCAGATAACATAGTGCTTAGGCTACTATTTTGGGTAATGGGTAATTCATGTTTTATTGTTTTTGACTCACTTCAATCAGAATGTATAATTGAAATTGTGATGAAAACATATGTTATTAGTGTTTTTAGTTCAATACTGATCTTGATTAGGCCTATCTTTATTATTTCCTCTTCTTGATTGTATGTAATCCTATGTAGGCCTACTGAAAATAGCCAAGTGCTAAATAATAAAGATAATACTACTACTACTTATTCATTTCTTTTTGTCCAAGTTACGGTACCTAATAATTATTAGGTAGCCTACCATGTAATATTTTAAACTTATCATTGGCTTTTGGTAGTAGGCGTATATGTACCTATTAATATGAGAGACAATGTGGTCATGATGGTATTTTATTATTAATTAGTATACTGTATGTAGGCCTAGGCCTATAGTATTAATAGGCAGGCCTACATACTAGTTTGTAAAATTCATTAAGTTTAATACTTAGGCATATGTAAATAGGACTTTGTGTAAAACTAAAATGGACTACACCGTGAAAACTGTTGGAAACTGTAACTAGGAATTGTTATCATGTTGTTGTCCATAATAAATTGAAACTTAAGGCTCGTTTACAATCACTTAGCAATACGTTAAAACATAACGTAAGAAAGATGAAACCATTGGAAACAGTGGTGTTTACAATCACATAACATTTCATTTCATTTCATTTTATTGTCTTGTTTTGTATACCTAATACTAGCATATATTGTTACAATGTTATGACAAGATAAACAAGTTCTAAACATTACATTATAAGCTAGCTAGCTATTAAACACGTCTTTTCAAAAGACTAAGACTTGAATATTAGGATGTATAGAAAATACTAAAACTAATTTACATTAATTACAAAATACACTTTTACAACAATACAATAATACACAATAAAAATATATACTTTTACACTAATATAAGATAGGCTACTAGATAATATAAGTCTGGGCATCTATAATATGCAAAATAAATGGTATTGTCAAGACATATTATTATTGTCCGTCAAGAAATCCTCAATATCGTAGTATTCTTTTTCAACAAGAAATGTCCTAAGATCCTTTTTAAATGTATCAGTTGGTTTGTTTTTGATAATGGCAGGTAGCTTATTAAAAAGGATTATTCCTGCATATGTGGGGCTTTTCTCATATAGGCCTCCGAAGTAGCCGCGCGCCGCGCCACCGTCGATCCCTAGCGGCACCCGAGAGGAGTTTAGAAGGTGACACGATTTGAAAATGGCTGGTGTAAACCATAGGATCGTGCTACATTGAAGCACATAAATGTTACTTTGCGCACTTTATTAGTGGTTTGTTGGAAAAGGGGAGCTGCTATACAAACATTTACACTTAAATAAAGGAAAATAATGTAGATTTGTACGAAAATAATAGTAGCTTTATTATTTGTTAACTTGTTGTACTTTCCCGCCAAGGTTGCTAGAATGCGGCAAGTGCACGGTATACGCTCTTTAACCCAGGACCAAAATCAATACAATATTATTAAAATTATTGAATAAATAATGCATAGATCCTTATCAATAATAACACATACAAAATTACACGATTCTAAATATAAAGGAACAAATAAGACGACTGATACAGTGTGAAAAGAAATGTTCGAGCAGGCCTACAATTAGATGCATGAATAATATTTGCAGATGGCTATTCTGATTTTTGAAGGAGACTTGGTTCATTACAATAATAAGTACGGGATGCAGGTCATACAACACTCGAGACTTCATACAGGAAGTTGTCGGAACAAAAACCGTCACCAGCAATCCTGACGAAAAGTTTTGTTTTGTCAATATGATCAATGCTAAGTAATGAGTTCACTTAAATTAATTGCTCTAGTCTTTAGACATT
Organism: Sweltsa coloradensis; assembly: GCA_024449915.1. Lineage (NCBI taxonomy): Eukaryota > Metazoa > Arthropoda > Insecta > Plecoptera > Chloroperlidae > Sweltsa > Sweltsa coloradensis. Next base: position 40,952 of record JAMZAV010005780.1, read on the forward strand.
CCTTTCTCAAGAATGACGTTAAATTGGGGTAGGACAGGACAAGTTGCCGCCCCCCTCCCCCTATCGAATTTCGAAAAATAATGTACAATACAATACATTGCTTGTACAGTACATTGTGCAAGTTTGTGCACAAAAGAGTTAACTTATTTCAAGAGATATACTCAAATTAATTCGGGGGGGGGGGGGGGGGGGGTGCTATCTTGAAGGAGTCAACCCATATAGTTAATTTGATACCGTTTCAATAGGGGACATTAATGCATCGTTTGTTTGTAAACACAAACATTCATTAATGCAAACGTATTTTCAAAGATGCACTCAAATTACTTGACGAAACCTTCACAAATCTGTTGTAATACATTTCAATTGTGAACATATTTAGTGCATTGTCAGTGAATGTTTTGCATATAGGCTAATAGTATCTACTATCTTTATAATGCACTAAATTTTGTGATTTTACTAATCAAATTCAAGGGTGAACATTAGTGCATAATTAACCTAAGTTAGGCCTAATGGAATGCTGAAAAAATGTCTTTTGTGCACACTTCATAAACATAAATTACTTCTTATGGCGTAACAGAAGGGTGGAAGGGGGTTATTATGGGGGAGGGTGGTTATGAACTTATGAGCACGGCTATGTTATTGGTGTCACTCAAAAAGGCTAATTTTCTTAACCCATAAAAAACGTAAGTTTAACTTATAACTATTGCTTATGTCAGTAAAATGGGGGGGGGGATAAGAGTCGCCCCACCCATGTGTAGGTATGTGTAATGTATGTAGGCCTATCTGGGCATTATGTGTCCACTGTCCAGTCTAAATTATGTAATGTCAATAAGGCTTTGCATGTCATGATCTCTAATAATTATTGTCGATGAAGGTTTTAATGTGTTGTTCATGAATCATGACTTGCGATTTTAGACCTACATTTGTAGGCCTAGCTGAAATCCTAGGTTTCACTAAAATAATGTAGCCTAATTATAGTATGATTAGTACTCAGGACATGTCTGTACTTGAATCAAACGCCTAGTAGAATAGTTATACCTCTAGTATTAATATAGTAGGCCCTTTATAAAAATTTAAGTTTACTCCATCCAGTCTTCTAAACCCGTCTACTTCATCTGTTAATTCGAAGACCAGTTGATAAATGCTAGGGTTTTGCTTGCTCTCGTATCAGTCACCACATCTAACAACACAACAAATACATCTACTTGCTAGTTGTACCACCTTGTACAAAGCTAGCGATTAATTTGTTGCCTCGCGCGTTTAAATCCGCATCTTTACCAGCCATTTCCCGTAGCACGAGTCACCTTCCCAGTTGACACACTTCTGCCGCTAGGGCTGCGCCACAGTCTACTTCGGAGGCCTATACAGCCAGCCTATGGGATGTCACAAATATATCATTTTTCCTCCTAGTATTGTAATTATGAATATTGATGGTTTTTTTAATACCTTCCCTAGCCTATGATTAATTAAAAATAATATTACTTTGTAAATATAGAGGCATACAAGAAGAAACGTAATGCACGTAACGTAAGAAGAAGTTGACCCAATCTCAACTTTACCGTATGTTACGTTATTTATTCTTAATTTAGCCAACCACAGCCCGTTTCCGAGTGTCTACCATTGTTGTGTTGTTATGTGATTGTAAACACCACATTAGGCCTAATTTTACTGTACGTTACGTTATGTTTTAACGTGTTGCTAAGTGATTGTAAACGAGCCTTTACACTTACTTAATAACTTAAACGCCCTATATGACGGACTTAACCTAAAAATTGTGTAAAAAATGTTTGCAGCGTCTATGGCAGCGCGCATGCCCGCCTCCCCGAAACAGCATGCCATGCTCGAAACGATCCGAAAGTATATTGTGCTTATATGCTTCAACGTGCTGGAGAATGCCAGCACCAAAGCATATTCAACAGCTTTCAGAACGTAGGTAGGGCTACCCTATGTAAACTACACCACTGTTTCCAAGGGTTTCAACTTTCTTACGTTATTTTTTAGCGTGCTGTCAAGTGATTGTAAATTAACCTTAAAACTATAACCATTTAACTACAGTATCCC
>JAMZAV010005781.1:0-40516 GCA_024449915.1 Sweltsa coloradensis
GGAAAAATAAAGTTAAGATGTAAAAGCCTAAGAGGGTAATTTTTTTTTTTAATTTTGGTAGTAAACAGCTTTGATGATTAATATAACTGTCAGTTTTAAAAAATTGATTATTACAATTTTACAATAATAAAAACAACCTCCCACTATTTGGTATATTATTCATACTCTTTATTGATGTATATTTCACGCAAAACATGTGGGTGTGTAGAAATATCTGCCGAAAAATACCATGAGTCATTTTTAACTCCTGCTATAATCTTGATCGTATTATAATAATTATTATTTATTTACTTTACTAGGAAAACGCTAAAGTCCCGCCGCGTTGATGGATGAGCTTTTTTTAAGTTTTAGTTTGCGTAGGATATTTTACTTTTGCAAGTGCTTTGTTTTTCTGCCTACGCATTGTATGTGATTGTTGTCAAGTTTTCTATTGTTTCTTGTCAATTGGTATTATTTACCATAAAAACTTATATCAAAAGCTTTATTCTATGGATTCTGGCTAACTTTTTCAACTTTTTCTTTCAAAAGGTACTACATCACCATAACCTTAATGTCCATGTAAAATATGAACGTTGTAGCCCCACCCGTTTGGTCAGAATTGGCCCAAATGGCACGAAAATATCGCACAAAAAAATCAAAAAACTTATATTAAAAGCTTTATTTCTATAGATTCTGGCTAACTTTTTCAACTTTTTCTTTCAAAATGTACTACATCACCATAACCTTAATGTCCATGTATAATATGAACGTTGTAGCCCACCCGTTTGGTCAGAATTGGCCCAAAAGGCACGAAAATATCGCACAAAAAATCGAAAAAAATCGTAAAAGTACGATATTCATGAGAAATATTTCTTCGATTGTACCCAAAAACGTGGCAAGTCTAAGTTCAGAGATTTCGAAGGTCCTGTCAAATTTTCATCAAGATCGCATATGCCGTTTGCCCGGTAGAGAGCGAACAAACAGACAAAAATACAAACAAACAAAAAAAAAAAAAAAAAAAAAAACACCCGAGCTAAATTTTTGGGGGTCAGTGAAATTGAAGTCTTCGCTTCGCTCATCCAATAAGTTGTAACTTTGTGATGGTTGTATCATTCATATTTTGTGTTTTATCGTGTCAAATTAATTAATGTATCATAATTATTTAATAATAATTAATATTATATGAAATTAAGATTTAAAACTACATAGAAAGTTAAAAAAAGACCATATATAAATAAATTCGTATTTAGAGTCTACCCACTCAGTCACAATAAATGTAAATGATTTTCAGAGGGGGACATTATATTTAAAGCCGACCAAGCCAACCCTGTAAGCGCCGACTCCATCGACGAGCGAGCAATGACCAAATATAGACCGGCATATTATTTAAGTAAGAAAAACCGATCGATCGAGCTGGACCAATCAATCATGGAAATCTATTCCGATCTACAATGCACAACCAGTCTCAGGGACGTACGGACGCACACAACGGTCACGACCGGCAATTTGGAGACATCCCACTCAGAAGGATTTTTTTATTTCTGGATTGAATGCTATAATATGATGGACGTTCACATAAGAAGTTAATGAACTTCTACCTAAAGCGGGAATCGAACCCTGGACCTACTGCATTGGAAGCTGAGCCTCTAACCACAAGAACAACGAGACATATGAATCCTAATTTAGCATTCACATTCACGTTCACATTCACATGCATACAAATAAATTAATATACTAGGCTTATGTAAAACGGATTTGACGAATGGCTATCAAAAATAGTATCAACGATAGTATCATTGTAGTATTATTGAATTATTGATGGTGAACATTAAACAATAATTTGGTGGCAATGCGGGAGCTATAACTTAATTGAAAATTTTTAAAGTCACGCTTACTAGTAAGACGTTAATAAGGAACCGTCAACCGATATATAAACGTGATATTAATGGTTATTTTCTATATTTTGTAATTTGTATAATTTTCTGGTAGACTTCTCTGCCGCCTTTGCGTTTGAATGAAGCTCGCTGGTTATCGATCGGTTGGTGCTGCAGCGGAGCGGCGCCCGACGTAACTACTGCGATGAAAACATCTCACTCCACGTGTTTTGTATGGTGATGACAGAGAAGTTGCTTTGAAAACGTTGTTATAATCATTTTTACGCATAAAATATGGATCAAGATAGCACTGATATTAGTCTAAATATATTTTCTACTGATGTTGATGCTAACACATTGTTGCAGGTAATGATCAATATTTCTTCATAATTTCAAAATGAATGGTCAACCTTAACCTAGCTAACTGATATGTCACACTCATGATTGTTTTGAAATTGTTGATCAGGGCGAAGAGCGAGGTAAAAAAAGGAAAAGGAAAACAGGAACCCTAACCACAAACATATCAAGTTCAACAGCAGAAAGTTCACGAACAGCTAGGCCTAGGCCTACAAAATCTTTAAAGTCAAGTTTTGGAGGCAAGGCCTTGCCTGTTGAATTTGATGAAGGTGATTACAATGAAGATGCCTTTGAAGAGGAAACAGTACATCAAGATAGAAACAAACCGAATAGGCCTACCTACCTCATCTGTAGGCATAGGAAAAACATCTTCGCTGTTCGGTAACAATCCTGAAATTCCGTCGTTTGCGCGGCGAGTCGTGAAACCTGTTGTCGAATCTGTATTTACAACTGATAACTTCAAAGACCTTCCTATTCACCCATTTGCTGTAAGTAACCTAACCCCTACTCCTACCTAGGCCTAGTTTAACTGTACTAGGCGCGGAACTTTTTGGTTGGTAGTATGTACCGGTTTTACAAAACTACCTACTTGCGTTAGGTTAGCCGAACTTTCAGCTGGTTACCCTGCGCTGCGCTAGCCTAGGCCTAGTTCTTGGATATAATCTATAAGAGCACACCCGAAATCCTTTTTGTTACAAAACTACTTACTGGTAGGCTAGTTGTTTTTCAGTGTTTTTATTGAAAAAAACAGTGTTAAAAAACCGGTCCATACCAACCGAAAAAGTAGGCCCTACCCTAGGCGCTAGGGCCTAGTCCTAGGCCTAGATATATCTAAGGGCAGGGTCATTAGATCTGCAAAGTGAAGAATCACTCGTGCCCAATTCAGCCAATAACCAATGGCTCTTTGCACTTACCCATCGCTTCGCGGGATATGTTGTTCAAATTCAATTCTACTTTCGGTAATTATGCCGTTAACGGTTTTCCGAGAAAAAGATGAAAAAATTTACTTACCATATTCCAGTGTGTGTAATTAATGTTCCTTAATTCATTTTCAGGTAGGGTCAATGGGGGTAAGTGTGGTTTGGGGGTAAGTGTGGCATCTGCTTATAAGTGTTCAGGTTTGCAGTTTTGGTAAATTTTTATTTTATTAAAGTAGTAACTAGACTTTTTTATACTAAAAAAAAAAATTGGGGGCCTCCCACAAGAACTAATCCTAAATTTAAATTTTAAAGAAAAAGCACCTTCGCTGGATTTACTAAGTGCAATTCTACGCAGGCCTTGCAATATTTAGTTATATTCTGCAAATTTTTTTTTAAAATTTATGTCCACATGCTGTGCTTATTGGTTAATGTGCCTATGTAAGAATGGGGGGGAAAAAAATCCATAAATTTCAAATTTGCTTGGTGCAAATTTAGGTGCCACACTTACCTCAGTATTTTTACATTCCGGGGCAAGTGTGGCAACATTGTATTTAGATGGCTGTGGACAAAGCTGCACTTCAGTGGCTGTAGCCTATTGAAATTAGGCCTACTTGATGGCCACAGAAGAATAAGAAGAGTGGTATCAACTCATCCCATGCTTGCAAGCAAAAAAAAGCAAAAAAAGCAAAAAAAAAAAAAAAAAGGGGATAAAAAGTGTAAATGTCGCATTGACTTAGCAGAAGTTATTACAAAAGATGACTATTTAGCTAATCTGAAAAAAAAAAAAAAAAAACTTGTCACGAAGAAGGGCAAGATAAGCCTAAGGCTTCCAAAGCAAGAATAAAAGTAAGCCCGCAGGTAAACAAACTGAGCGTAGGAAAGACATAGGACGTAGGACATGCCTAGTCCAGGTATCAGAAAGTGACGATGAAGACACTCCAATGAGTATTTCATCGGACAACTGTTGTTTCGATATAGGTCTAGGTGATCCGGTTGTTCTTATTTCCCCAGTTCCAAATTTGTTAGTGAATGGGGCATTTGTGCTAGTCGAATACCTGGGAGGCAAGCGAAAAGAATCAAAAAAAAAAATATCGGTATGTATGCATTGTACAATCGGGACTTGATAATGAAGATGAGCTTAAAGTAATGGGTCTACGTGCTACAGACCACACCAAAATAACTTTTGCACCAGTAGAGAAGGATTTATCATATCAATCTTGCCCAGGTGTTGGGCATTTTACCCGCACCAGATATCACTTGTGTAGGTTCAAGAGTACCCTACGCTACTCTTTCCATGGCCCAGTGGATACAAATGAGCCAATGTAAAGAAAAAAAAAAGCACAATGGATAATTTCATGTTATAAACTTATAATACCGGTACTAAAAATGCATTGTTCTAGTTAGCTTATGTCATAGGCCCTACTCATGTGTAACTTATATTATAACACTTTTTATGTTGGTAAAAACCTTTAATTGACATGTGCGTAGTTGTAATTAAGACTGTATTTGTTTATAATAACCAGTAAAACCATCATACAAGTCTAGTTTTATTTTTATTTTTAGTAGCTCTAGGTATAACCTGTATGCCAACATTTACCCCAGCAAAATCCTGCATGATTTACTTCATAAAACAAAAGTGATGCCACACTTGCCTCATAAGCCGCCACACTTGCCCCAAACTGCGGGGCAAGTGTGGCGGCACACTTTTTATGTAACTTTTCTTTATTTTCCCTTTGTTTTACAAAGTGCCTTTGTTATATTCAACACTTTAGTTGAAAACATTACAAAGTTCTTAGATTTCAAATTTGAAAGTATTAGGTCAACATTAATCAAGAAAACTAACCATCAAAGTCAAACTTTTTTTTTTCATGCCACACTTACCCCCATTGACCCTACCGCATTATGGTTTTTAATTTTGTAAACAATGTTTTTCATCTTTTCACTAGTGGAAAATTGAGCCGTCATTTGTGCGTCCACATACTACATCGCCATGTTGATTTGGAAAGCGTGATCTCCTCTGACACGTCTCTACCGCTGCGTACGCAGCGTAAAAAAGTATTTTTGTTTCAAATCGCGACATTAAAGGTTAAAAAAGGTATTTTTGTTTAAAATAGCGACGTTAAAGGTTAAAAAAGGTATTTTTGTTTAAAATAAAGACGTTAAAGGTTTTGAAGGTTTGTTTTATTAGTAAAACACAACGGAAAAAACTTAATTATTAATTAACCTTTTTTAACCCTTAACGTCGCTATTTTAAACGCTATTTTAAACAAAAATACCTTTTTTAACCTTTAACGTCGCTAATTTAAACAAAAATACTCTCTTACGCTGTGTACGCAGCGGAAGAGACGTAGCGGAGGAGTTAGCGCTTTCCAAACCAGTATGGCGGCCTACGTACAGTACGTACAGTGACAGCACAATTTACACAGGTAAAAAGACGAAAAACATTAGTAACAGTGAAAAGATCGTAATGCGGTAGCTGAAAATGAATTAGGGACTATCAATTACACATACTGTGAAAAGCTGGAAACATTTTATGCATTTTTTATGCATTTTTTCTCGGAAAACCGTTAACGGCATAATTACCCTACTTTCAGTCATGTCTATTAGGCCTCTAGGCTTCTGACGCTGACCGATAACTGTATTTATAATTAGGTCTAGGTCCTAGCGTTGGATTTAGATCTAGTAGCCGTAGCATATTGTTGGAGTGTGGCTAGGCCTAGGGTTAGCCTATTTTATCATTCATTACGTCGTTACGATTAGTGTAGGCTCAGGTTATAAGCGCCCATTGGTAGGCCCTACTGCAATAGCCGCCAGAGGCTACTGCGCTTAATTTATTATGGTTCAGATATTCAAAGCTAGGCCTAAGTTATTAGATAGTGTAGGCCTAAAAACATGTTTCCTTTAAGTTATGACTGCTGTAAACCAGACCCTGTTAACTAAATTATTACTAGGTCTATAATTTATTTGATGCCCTGGTTTAAACGCCATTAGTTAAAGAGGAACGTTTAGGAAATCACCCATTTTTTCCAACCCTAGTCCTGGAGAGGGTCTTGTGCTTAAAACTAGGTAGGGTAACATAAAAATGGTAAGAGTTTCGCACAAAGCGGACTGGTTTTTTAATTACCGGTAGGCCTAGGCATACCTAATTCAATTGAAGGAAAACAAAATGTTTAACACTGCACTTTGCTGAAAACCATCTTACTATTTTTTTAACGTTTTTGTTTATATTTTGTGTATGTAGCCTAAACTTTTTTGTTGTTGTAGGTCTCAAATTTAGAGCAAAACCTCAATGTGACAAAACTGACAACCATACAGCAGAAAACCATTCCGGCAATTCTGTCTGGTGACGACGTGTTAGTCAGATCACAGACTGGCAGTGGCAAAACATTGGCATATGCTCTGCCTATTGTAGAGGGTCTACAGAAAATTCGCCCTAAGTTACCGAGAGCAGCAGGAATTCAAGCTGTTATTGTTGTAAACCAACACGAGAACTTGCGTTGCAAACTTACGAATGGTTTGTCAAGCTGGTTAAGGTATGTTAGCAGTTTTATTTTAATAAACTTCTTAATCAAGTTCAACTAGGTAGAAAAAATTACTTTTTTAAGCAAGCTTTAAGAGGACTTGCTGAGGGTAGTGTGGTGGCGAGTTCAAGCACCCTGCTTTCTGTTTCCCCCGTGAGTAATTGTCTAAGGCAGTAGATTCCCACCAACGCTAAAACCACAGATAACAGAGTACACTCTATTATCTGTGCTAAAACCATGCAAAATTACAGTCTTATTAGCCAGTCAACTGCAGTAGTTTCATCTAGGTACATATTTATGTTTACGATTTGGGTGCTGGTATGAAGCGTAGGCCTATGGCTCTACGAGGACGTGGGTACCTAACAAAGTATGTCCTCATCACTTTTTCGCAGCTTTCTTGAGATGCGACTTAAGACTGTAATTTGAGTGTTTTTAATGTTATTTAGGGCCTTTACTCTTAATATTATTTTTATAATATTTTCCCAACTTCTCTTCTATTTTTTGCTAATGGTCGGCCGTCGGCGGTAGCCTACCTATTAAGATTGAAAGCGCGGGGAGGGGGGTACATGAGGATTATTGTTTATTGGAATGAGCAAAGCAAAGACTTCAATTTCACTGACCCACCAATAAAATGAGCTTGGGTGTTGTTTTTGTTTGTTTTTTTGTCTGTTTGTTCGCGCTCTACCGGGCAAACGGCATTTATGTGATCTTGATGAAAATTTGAGAGGACCTTCGAAATCTCTGAACTTATCCTTGCCACATATTTGGGTACAATCAATCAAATATTTCTTATGATTATCGTACTTTTAGGATTTTTTTTCAATTTTTAATGAGATATTTTCGTGATATTTGGCAACGGCTACTCCGATCTTGATGAAACTTTATGGAAATGTTCAAAACCTTTGAAATTAAGCCTGTATGTGTTATGATTTTAGAGACATTTGAAGAAATATTTCTCATAAAAATCGTACTTTTACGATTTCCCCCCCGGTTTTTAATACGATGTTTTCGTGATATTTGGGCCAATTCTGACCAAACGGGTGGGGCTACAATGTTCATATTTTACATTGAAATAAAGATTATGGTGATGCAGGCCCTAGAGCCTTTTGAAAGAAAAAGTTGAAAAGTTGGTCAAAATTCATAGGGCCTAGAAATAAAGGTTTTAATATAAGCCTTTTACAGGTGTATAATTAACAAGTAGGCCCCTAATATAAAGTAACTCGGACCATAGAAAAAGTAATGAGATCCTACTTAAAAACGTATTCATTGGACATAAATATTGAAGAAAAATGCTCATATTTCAACGCGACTGGAAAAAGATACGCGCGAAGCGGCCTAGTTATACTAATAATCTACATATTTCCTTTTGTTTACTGAAACATATTTTTGGTCTCCCTTTCTTACAGCCCTTCACATGGCTTGTACCTGGGTATCTGGTTGGCGGTGAGAAACGCAAGTCTGAAAAGGCTCGGCTTCGTAAAGGAATAACAATCCTAATTGGTACACCCGGTAGGATTCTCGATCATGTGAAGAACACCAAATCCATGTTGATGGACAGAGTACGCTGGCTTGTGCTGGACGAGGCTGACCGGCTGCTGGACATGGGGTATGAGAAGGAGGTTGCTAGGTGAGACTTTCAAGTATTTATGCTGCACGTTTTGTTTAGTCAAGCCATTAATAGTTAGCCCCAGTAGTCGTACACTACATGTATATTATTATAATCTGTCATTTCAAATTAATATTAGTAGGCCCTACCGTAGCCTATTATATTTTCAAACTTAATGCTTTCACAGCCTGATTATGAAATATGTAGCCTATTTAAGAAATGATATATTTTGCAGGTAATTTTGCGGTGTTCGAAACCTAGCGTTTCAATACGACTGTAGGCCTACGTACCGTCATCTGAGGCAGACTGAAGACCTGAAATTTGAGATTGTTGTTGAATTTTAGCCTTTTAGGTCTACAGCCTGCCTCAGATGATGGTACGCACAGTCATATCGAAACGCTAGGTTTATTAGTATTCGTTTATTCGAACACAGCGAAACGACCCGCAAACTATAAACGGTTTTGAATAATTAAGGGGAATGTGGGTAATTGGAAATGCCCTTTATAACTTCTGTAGGCCTATACGAAGTTTGAATTAATTTTTTTATCTCTGATAGTATGGTCCAGACTAGAGGTGGTCCATGTGCGTGACTCACGACTTTCCTCGTGATTGTGCTTGAATGCGAATGCTTTGAATAGGTACTGTGAATTTGCGTGATAATATAACGGTCACGTGAGTATCGTGACACCACACTAAATACTCCAGCACGTAACGAGCCCTTCTCATCCGCGAGGCCATCCACCCTCCTCTTAGCTTGCAAGTGAGTCTCACCCTGCCCTAAAATTCAGCCATGAATAAGCGGACGAGAGAGTGATAAACCAACAATCTCTAGAATTTATTGTCTGACAATCACTTGTATTCATCTCTAGTTAATTATTTGTGTCTGCCATCTGACAATGCAAACATGACCAGGTTGGTGGTGATCGGATTAGAAGGGTGCGTTCTAAATGCTCCTCAAAATACCAACAATTGAGTAATCGTGAGTGCTCGTGAGTGCACGCGATTGCTTGTTAACGCTAGTTGTCGTGCATGAGCGTGCGTAAGCGAGTAGGCCTATAGCTACATGACAAATATTACGTTATCGTGCGCGAGTTAAATAAAAATTACCTTATGTTATTTGTGCGTGACTGTGAGGTCCATTAACTTGGCCCCCACATTGGAATTTCCAAAATGTGAACATGTCCATGGTTTGTGCTCGTTTTGTGCTAAAATGTGCCGTAGTTAAATCGTTTTGAGCAGCTACAATATTAGAAGATAAAGTCACTTCAATTTGGAGGGGGCCAAGTTAATGGCTAGCCCCCCCACGTTGGAATTTCCAAAATGTGAACGTGTCTATATATCTACTAATCCGTAGCTGCTTAAAATGATTTAACTAGTACTGCACATTTCAGCACAAAATGAGCACAAAACGTGGACATGTTCAAATTTTGGAAATTCCCCACATGTATTGGAATTTCAAAAAAATCCAAGTCAATGGACCTGTGACTGTGCGTGAACAGAAAATGAGTTTACGTGACGTGAGTGAAAAATTGATCATGCCACCACCTCTAGTCCAGACTAGGCCTATAGTTACAAGGGCATTTGAAAATAGTTTAATTTTTTCTCAAATTTTGTTTGAAAAAATCCAAAAAGTGGTGTTAGGCCTAAGTTATGTTTTTATTATTTTTATTTTATTTTAACAATTTTGAACTAATTATATAGGCCTAGTAGACCTACCCACAGTTTTGATAATATGATGATATATGCCTATCTATAATATCGATATTACCAATAAAAAATTCATGCCTGTTCCGACATAGATATGGAATCTCAAATGTGGTAAGTAAATGAAATTAAAACAATTTAATCTCTTGATACTCGCTGCCTCGTCATGTCTGTGTTATCTTTGTTTTTGCCTCCCGCTGTCGACTAAGTTCGCCCCCAAACATAAATCTCGAGTAAGACACCTGAATTACGAGTTTTGGGCTGTTTTGAACTACCGTAATTATTGATATTTCGATTAGCCTATCCATAATGACTTTTGATTATCGATTATCAAGATTTTGTCCTATATTGATTATCGATCCCTAGTTCAAACTATGGGTGATGGCACCGGGTATGCTCAGCACTAAACAAAGGTTCATTGCCTGTTTGCGCGTAGGCTTACAGTAATGTTGTATGAGCCAGGTTATGAATTGTTTTACCTAACAAGTTAGCCCCAGGCTAAGAGTAGGCTAACATGGTAGCCTGGGATCTCAAATGTAAACATCTTTATTTCCAGTTTGGTGTCTGCAATAGATTCACAGGCAGAGGAGAATCCTGACACGTTAAACCGAAATGAATGTGGTGAACCTAAAGTTGTGAGACGTCAGACGATTCTCGTGTCTGCGACCCTCACATCCGCAGTGGAGCGGCTAGCCGGTCTGGCACTGAACCGTCCCACGCACATAGATGCTGCAGATGAGATCGGAGTTAGCGTCAAAACCTCGAGGAATTCTATGACGGACAATAAAGATGACAAAGAGGTCGATCATAGTATACCAGAGAGTTTAATGCAATATTATATCATCACCCCAGCCAAGTTGAGGCTTGTTACTCTCTCGGGCTTCATCATCTCAAAGTGCCAGGTGGGTGTCTTTTGTGTCTTAGCTTTCTATTGACCTAAATAGGGTATGCCTCAATGAGGTTACAAAATCACTTGTTAATCACACTTGTATTATTGAGCGAGCGTCTCCACTTGACTTTTATGGCTCGAATGTCTGTTTTTTTGTTTTTTTTCTGTTACTGCTTCGGTACAGGTCGCACCGTTTCTCTGATCGACCTGAAATTTTGCACACATGTAGGCGGGTTGCTGTATAGTTTTTTAACAAAATCCGATCGTTGGTTATAAAAAATAAAAAATAAAATAAAAAATAAAATAAAAAATGTTCTGATCGTTATGATATTTTGCAGGGTCAATAAGTACAACATTCTCTCCTCTTTCAAATTTTCAGCTAAATCGGTCAAGACCTTAAGTAGTATAGATAGAAATAACGAAAGTAACGTTACAGTACCATGGCAACGAAAAGTCTCACTATGCACTGCCACCTAGAAGTAATCAATATACTAGCGAGGAAGCAGTGTGTTATTTGTTATTACCAAAGAGTTCAAATAGTGTTCCCAAAGAAATGATGTCAAGGTCCTCTAGATGGCGGTGGATTTTATCCATTCTCTCCTATTTTACAAATTTTCAGCTAAATAGATCAATACCTTAAAGACTTATTGGTATGTAACATTATGGGAATGTCGTACTCGGGTCGTGTTGCACGTACCGGTGCTCGCTCAACAACGCGACGGGACTTTAGCGTTTTCCTAGTTATTTATTATTCATTTTTGATCTAGGGCGAGGTCCCCATGAAATTGGCATTCATTTTTTTGTACCGTAGCATGAATTTCCTCAAATATTAGCATTAGGCCTACTGGTAATTCACAAAATATGGTGATAAAATATATATTTAGATAGAATTGCTACAATAAACACCTTTTTTGTCTCCAAAGTATTTGCCAAAATGTCTCAAATTGGCCAAAAAAGGACCCCATATTTTTTAGGCTGAAATTAGCCCAAATACAAATTTTTTTAGTGCTAAGTAGCAAATATGTTAAAAAAATCGGATGAACAAAGCAAAGACTTCAATTTCACTACCCCCCCCCCCCCACACAAAAAATATCGTGGATGTTTTTTTCTCTGTGTTTGTTTGCTCTCTACCGAGCAAACAACATATTAGGCTATGCGATCATGCATTGTTAGGTAGGTTAAAGGAAAGCAAGGGGTATTTATACAGGAATTTGTAGGTAGGTAGGGCTAATCAATTAACCATTTTGTATTTGTAAATTGTTTCAGTTGACTGACAGGCGTAAGATGTTGGTTTTTATGGCCACTCAGGACATGGTGGACTTTCACACAGAGCTGCTCTCGTCAGTGTTGGGAACTTCTGCAAATAAAGATGAATATGATGACTCCGATGACGAGGATGGAGTGATCAATGTCGAGTTCTTCAAACTTCATGGCAATATGACGCAGAAGGATCGAACGGAATGTTTCAAAACGTTTCGGGAAGCTAAATCCGGAGTTTTGGTGTGCACGGTAAGAATGCATCCTTTATCTCAGCCACTTGGCATTATTAATCCAGAATCCTCAATAACTCTTGTATTTCCAACCTGCATCCAATAGGTTATATTTGCATGAATTTTAGATAAGTTAAATATATTTATCTTTCAAGAATAAAACGTTCTGAATCCAAATATCGCGTTTATTTTGTGTTAAAAAAAAAGTTTTGATATTGATATTGTGGCTTAAAGTGTCCTATTTTGGAACATATTGTGAAACGCGCAGTCATTGGTCATTCCATTTTAACGTAATCGGACCCTACACGGGCAATGAATGATTCCATTCAAATAGGCCTACATTGTTTTGGCTCGATTTTATCCAAGATTTCACAAAACTCCATTGCACTCGGCTGAACAAATCGATTGAAAATGGATTCTTGCATTACCTGTTATCGTATTTGAAATGACACTATCAAGGATAAACATTACATTTTAGCAATAAAACACAAATACTACTGGGACCCTGTAATAGCAGGCCTCATGACCGTGAGCGTAGCCCAGAGATTGTCAAAACTGCGCCACCGCAGCCTGTTGTATTGTTGCCGAGAGATAATCCAAAGCACTTGGTATTCTAAAGATATATTTGTGTTATACTGCACAGTACTATTAGGAAGACCGTGGCTAATATAGTGCCTCATTACGTCACACTTTTCGCGCGAGTCTTGTACCAGGACGTGGCGATCGGTACGGCCCTAGCGGCCGTCAACCGGGTCATTGTCACGTCGAACCAAACAGGGTCTGGCCGCGCCTCGAGTGCAAACACATTATGCCTCTAATGCACTCTGTGAGCGGAGTAGCGATTCGACTCTCGAGATACGTTCGTCTGCGCGAGGAGCGAGCCTTGTCGCCGTCTTCCGCCAGCCCCGGCCAGCGTGCAACCGTAGGGCGCGCACGAGGGGAGCGCACCGATGGTGTGTGGCTAGCCCCCGTTGCCCGAGCAAGAAGGTTATACGTTAGTACCCGAAAGATGAATGTGAGAGGGAGCGCCCGACCTTAGAGCGCGCGCCGGCACTAGGTGGATAACAAAACTCTGCCGGCGGCTCGTGGGGTACCGAAACAAACGATACAGATCTACGTCGTTTTTGAAATGAGATTTTTGATTATTTTTTATGAAATACATTACGGGCTCAAATTTTGTTTTGATGTAGCAACTGTAGCCTATGGGAAAAAACATTTTTTTTCTTAACTTTCCGTTTTTTTTTCAAGCATCAAAATCCCTATCATGCAAGTATACGGGGCTTTCACCAAAATGGGTATATACCCCTTAGTAGAACTAAACAAAGTTCAGGGTATGCCGTAGGCCTACACACGGTGTATATTTCTTGGTACAAATTATGAAATCCAATGTCCAGTCAAAGAACATAACATATTTTAATTTTTCATTACGGTAACAACAATCATCACAAACAAATATAAAAAACCTCACTAAAATACTTCAATCACACTAAGAATCCGGGGCTGTGCACCCCGGACCCGCATTAACTGGGGGGCATCCCCCCAGACCCCTCATTTTACAAAATCATGTACTATCCACAGGAAACAGCAGAGCATACTCTTAAATTTTTTTTGATTACGTACATCACTGGGTAAAATGGAGCTCTCAGACTGCATGTCCCTTGTTAATAATTTAGAACTAGACCACTGAGTGGGGGGGTCATGCAAGTGTGGTCAAATGTTTCATGATTGTACTACTCAGAGACTGACTTCTTTAGAGAGTAGAGACGGGGCTTGTGCGAGTGTGACTATGTGTGTGTATTGTGTGAACACTGATCCTTCTAAAACTACAGAAACTATTTTATTTATTGTACATGACAAAATGATTCAATTCACACAAAAAAATGTTAGTTAATTAGCATAATACAGGCTAGTACCTTAATCTATAGCCCAGACATCATAGGTGAAATCCCCCCCACCCCCTAACCCCACCAGACATCCTGATTTAAGGTGTTATATAATAGTAATATAGGCCTAGTACAAAATGAATTACCCTTTTTATAAATAAATTAAATAAATAAATACATTCGTATTTAGAGTCTACCCACTCAGTCACATAACTGACTTTCAGTGGGGGACATTAAACTAAAGCGACCAAGCCAACCTTGTAGGCTCTGACGCAATCGATGAGTTAGCGAATAACCAACCAAAGATCAATATTTTTAATAGGAAATAGGAAATATAGCAATCAGTGGTATCGACAGTGCGAACACCCGCGGATCAACGCCAGAATCAACAAGGCCGATTCAGAACAACTTTGAATTTATTATGTACCTCGTTACTACGACGGCTCCAAAGTCACCGTTTACTAATTCCTAAGACAAGAACTGATTGAATTTAAGTCCAAATGAGAAGTGTAAAAACTTCTGCCTATAGTGGGAATCGAACCCTGGACCTTCTGCGTTAGAAGTAGAGACGCTAACCACAAGACCAACGAGCCACACAAACTAATTACAAGTTTTTTTTTAACAATACGCATTAATATTTTTGTCTTAAATTAAGGTGACAATTCTATTTGTGTATTTACTATTTACTAACAAGTGTATGGGTACCATTATCCATTAGCAAGTCTGCGATCCGCAAAGTAGGGCCTAATTACCGTATGCTAGTCTGTCCGTTTGTATATACTAGTAAATATGTACACCGCCGGTAAAAAATGTGAAAATATACCATGGGCCCTATGCATCTAAAAAGTAAAATAAGATTCCCCCCACTGTCCCATTTTTAAGAATTGACATCTGGCAACCCTACCCCTCACCGCTGCATAGAAATTGAGATGCATAGTATTGTGATTGATGCTTAATTTGGAGTTGAATTTCGCCTACAAGTTGACCATTTAGCCAGTGGTGGGTGTGAATTGTTGTGTAGTGGGCGTACTTGATCCAAAAATGTGTTTTTTAAAGTGAAATTTTATGAAGATTTTTGGTTAGCATTTAGTTTTGGTATTTTCTTTTTACTTTTTGTCCAAAAGAAAATGTTGACCATTTAAAAATATACATTAAAGTAGTTAGACCTGTAACATGATAATTTTGGAGTAAATAATTTGTCGTAGTCAATTTTCTATTATTACCAAAAACGCTGTTTAATTGTAAGCTATTGGTGGGTTACAATTCGATGCCTCCCATAATGCAAAAGTACAAGTAGCATAACTCTGTGGCATACACAGGAATATATTTGGGGGGGGGGGCTGCCAAGAGTAAGAAATAACTGCAAAAGATGCTCCAGAAACTACATAATGGGGGTTAAAAATGTGTGTAAAGTTCATACCCTAGTTTTAATGTTTGTTTTTGTCTGAACGGAAAATGAAAAGAGAAGTTTACAAATGTACATATTTAATTTTTGCGTAAACCAGAAACGTTGATGATTTGCTGAATATAATTAAAGCTGTGATTTTTTTTGTGGGGGTGGGGGGAAACCTCCGGAGCCCCCCTGGATACGCCAATAAACACATAATGTTATCTTCACAGACCTGCTCCTACGGATGTTAGAACCTACACTACAATATTGTAAATTCACTTGGTGATGGATAGGCTATCTATGTAATTTATGGTGTAAGGGTTAATTTTGCCAATTTTGAAAGACCAGCATTGTGTAACTTTAACGGCAATAGAGAAAATAATATAATTAAAAAAAAAAAAAAAAAAATTTACGGAGTCTACTCTACTTACTTACTCAGTCACAGAACTGATACCATCGACCCATCGACGAGTGAACAATGACCACCGATATATAGTCGTAAGAGGCAGGGTTGGGTCATTACACATAGAATATTATTATTCTACTTACACGTAGAATATGTAGATTATGTAGAATATTATGTAGAATATGAAGAATATTAATTTATTTGTTAACTGTTGTTTATATATGCAAGAAAAAAGTTAAAAACAAAAACAAAGTTTGGAGCAGACATCCTTCACACCTTTGCAAATTTTAATTTGTATGAGGTCCTTATAATAAAAAATAATAAAAATAAAAGGCCTACCCTAATACTAATTAATGATATAATTTTAAGTTGCATAATTTTGAGTTGCACGATGAGCCAATTATATGAGTGCATAGACCTATGTTAGCAATGATTACAAATAATTCAAATTTCCCACCAAAAAGACAATGTGGTTATTAAGCCATAATTCCCATAACCAATCAGGAAGTTTGCGTGACTTATTTCCTCCCAGTTTTTAAAATGGCAGGTAGACTACAGCATTGCAGGTGGAGTGACCAAGTGATAGAGGCTTCAAATTAGTCTAAGAAAACAACAAGTTACTATGTTTAAAAAAAAATCTTCCTCAGATAATTTATTAGCTGTAAATGAAAAAAAAATCTACATGTAGAATAGTACTATGTAGAATATTTGAATATCATCATCCATTACACCATAAATTACATACGTCAGTAGAAATTACATACTCTACAGTAGAATATACGCTATTTTCTACGCGTATTATTCTACTGACTCAACCCTGGAAGAAGCTGACCCCCCATGCCAATGTTGAAAGCCATGCAAAACTACAGTTTTTGTTATTATTTACTACAATTCAGAAATTAAAAAGTTGTGGGGCCTACTCATATCAATAAAAAACATCATAATTCAAAGAAAAGGTATTGTGATTTTGTCAGAACTACAGCCTGCCTAAAAATAGGTAGATTAAAATGGTATGGTTAGTTTTTATTTGAGATTTATTAAATATGTTTTTCGATTTAAATACCTTGTACCGATCATTATATTTTAATTTATTTCCGTGCGTGAAAGTTCAATACTACATGACTTAAGATAGGCCCGCCTAATTACATTCTCTGATTGGAGTGTTCTTGAAATATGACTTATAAACTATGATTTTGTGTGGTTCTAATATCGGAGGGGGCCTGCGATACCGTAAAGAATTGTCTCTCTTTGTAAGTCAACAAAATAAACAATTTGAGGCTCCCACCGCCCCTCCCTTGTCTGGAGGCTCACTTACACGCACCACATTTAGTGTTGATTTCAGACATTTTCTCCAGGTGTGTGTGTGTGTGTTGGGGGGGGGGGGGAGGCAATTCCAAATATAGGGTAGGCAATAGCCAGTGATGCTGGGGGGGACCACCCCCACAATTGCGCCGCAGTTGATTTATTACTAGGAAAACGCTTAAGTCCCGCCGCGTTGTTGGTTGAGCGTAATTGGTGCATTGAGCTGCCATGTGTTACGCGGATTTTCTGTTGTTCTGTGAAAAAATCATTACTTAGTCGAAGATTTTTTTTAATTAAATTAAATTAAATAAAAAAATAACTTAATTTTTTTAACAAATCGTAATTTATAAAAAAAGAAAAAAATCGTAAAATTGCAATTTTCATAAGAAATAATTATTTGATTGCGCTCAAATTTAACACGAGTATATTAATTCATGAAATTAAGTTTCTGTGAAAAAATCATTACAATAGGATAAAGCATGTAGGTGTTATAAGTCAAAGAATTGTTTTAAAAAAGAAAAAAACCGTAAAATTTCGATTTTCATGAGAAATAATTTTTCGATTACGCTCAAATTTCACACGAATATCTTATTTCATAAAATTAAGGTTCTGTAAAAAAATCATTGAAATCGGATAAAGCATGTAGGTGTTATAAGTCGATTTTTTTTTTTTAAAATCGAAAAAAATCGTAAAATTTCGTTTTTTATAAGAAAAAATTTCCCGATTGCGCTCAAAAACGTGGCAGTTCTAAGTTCAGAGATTTCGAAGGCCTCCATAAAATTTCGTCGCAATCGGAGTATCGGTTTAGCCGGAATCGTGTTAAAAACAAACACACAAAAATACAAAAAAAAAACATTCTGGATTTTTTTCTCCAGTGTAGTGAAATGGAATCTTCGCTTCGCTCATCCCAAAAATTCGTGTTTTTGATGGGGTTTTAAGTGTTTTAGAAGTATGTGTTCTCAAGAAGCACGTGTGGTATATTTCGGTTGAACTGCAACGATAAAAGCAAGGAATAGGTCGTTTTTTGTTGTTCACAGCTTAAAATTAGAAGAATTAACACGACTGTGAAGTCAATCTAGTTGACTTATACAGTGTGATCCAATACGAAAATATGTTTCAAAATATTCTAAATCAATTGATAAAAGTTTTATAACGATAACCACTATAATCGAGTAAATGAAGGAGGTTTCACCAACTTTTACTCGACATCTGTGTATTGCGTTCTGCACATTCCAATTGTTACCGTCCACGTTAAATATTTAATTTTATTAACTGTAAAACAGAAATGATCTCCTTATACACCTCGGTTTAATTTTGTACTTTATCAAGTGTATTATTAACTAGGAAAACGCTTTAGTCCCGCCACGTTGTTGGATGAGCGTAATTGGTGCATTGCTGCCATGTGTTATGCGAATTTTCTGTTGTTCTGTGAAAAAATCATTTCTAAGTTGAAGATTTTTTAAAATTAAATTAAATTAATAAAAATTTTTTTTTTTTTTTTTTATTAATCGTAATTTTAAAAAAAAAAAATCGTAAAATTTCGATTTTCATAAGAAATAATTATTCGATTGTGCTCAAATTTCACACGAATATATTAATTCATAAAATTAAGGTTCTGTGAAAAAATCATTAAAATCGGATAAAGCATGTAGGCTAGGTGTTATAAGTCGAAGAAATTTTTTAAAAATCGAAAAAAATCGTAAAATTACGTTTTTTATGAGAAAAAATTTCCCGATTGCGCTCAAAAACGTGGCAGTTCTAAGTTCAGAGATTTCGAAGGCCTCCATAAAATTTCATCGCAATCGGAGTATCGGTTTAGCCGGAATCGTGTTAACAAACACTCAAAAAAAAAAACATTCCGGATTTTTTTTTCTCCAGTGTAGTGAAATGGAATCTTCGCTTCGCTCATCCAAAAAAACGTATTTTTAATGGGGTTTTAAGTGTTTTAGAAGTATAGTTAGTGTTCTCAAGAAGCACGTGTGGTATATTTCGGTTGAACTGCAACGATAAAAGCAAGGAATAGGTCGTTTTTTGTTGTTCACAGCTTAAAATTAGAAGAATTAACACGACTGTGAAGTCAATCTAGTTGACTTATACAGTGTGATCCAATACGAAAATATGTTTCAAAATATTCTAAATCAATTGATAAAAGTTTTATAACGATAACCACTATAATCGAGTAAATGAAGGAGGTTTCACCAACTTTTACTCGACATCTGTGTATTGCGTTCTGCACATTCCTTTGTTACCGTCCACGTTAAATATTTAATTTTATTAACTGTAAAACAGAAATGATCTCCTTATACACCTCGGTTTAATTTTGTACTTTATCAAGTGTATTATTAACTAGGAAAACGCTTTAGTCCCGCCGCGTTGTTGGATGAGCGTAATTGGTGCATTGCTGCCATGTGTTATGCGAATTTTCTGTTGTTCTGTGAAAAAATCATTTCTAAGTTGAAGATTTTTTAAAATTAAATTAAATTAAATAAAACATTAACTTTTATTTTTATTTTTTTTATTAATCGTAATTTAAAAAAATAAAAAAAAACGTAAAATTTCGATTTTCATAAGAAATAATTATTCGATTGTGCTCAAATTTCACACGAATATATTAATTCATAAAATTAAGGTTCTGTGAAAAAATCATTAAAATCGGATAAAGCATGTAGGAGTTATAAGTCGAAGAAATTTTAAAAAATCGAAAAAAATCGTAAAATTGCGATTTTAATGATAAATAATTTTTAGATTGCGCTCAAAAACGTGGCAGTTCTAAGTTCAGAGATTTCGAAGGCCTCCATGAAATTTGATCGCAATCGGAGTATCGGTTTAGCCGGAATCGTGTTAACAAACAGACAAAAATACAAAAAAAAAAAAGAAAAAAAAACATTCCGGATTTTTGTCTCCAGTGTAGTGAAATGGAATCTTCGCTTCGCTCGCTACGCTCATCCAAATAAATGTATTGTTTTAAATGTGGAAATAAAATATCTGAACTATGGAATATGTGTGGCGTTAATGTGATGAGTAGCCCAGCCTACGAGCAAGGCTCAAGTTTTAAAACACCTACAAAGATAATCACTAGGAAACGCTCAGTTGGACGCGTTGATAAGCGAGCACGTGCTATAGCTAGACCCACATTGCACATTTTTTAAATTTTAAAATTTGCGACGTTCGCTGTCCACAGGGCCATGTTTTCCAATATTATTTATTATTGCCAAGGTATTTGGGTAAACCCGTGTGTAAACCTTTACTTTGTGAACAAAATCCACCGCCATCTAGAGGACCTTGACTCCTTGGGAAAACTATTTGTTGACAAATAATAGACTGCTTCCTCGAAAGTATTTTGATTACTTCTAGGTGGCAGTGCATTAGAAACTTCGCGCGTCTTTTCGTTGCCATGGCAACGTTACTTTGTTATAATGTAATTTTCATCTACACTACTTATCGGATCAAAATAAAATTAACATATTCGTGACCGGACGGACATTCTAAATGATTTGGCTATCTCAGATTTTGTCCCCGTTAAGTTTTAGAAAAAAAACTTTCGATTAACTTTAATGTAACTTTTTAACTTTTTGAACGATTTTGCCACAAAACTAATGGCATTCAATCGAGAACGAAGCTTGCGGATGGTCAAAATTTCAACTCGATCCGAGCCTCCGTTCGAACGTTATGGCGAGACATACAAACAAAAAAAAAACAAACAAACAAACAAACAAACAAACAAACAAAAAAAAAAAAAAAAAACAGTGACTAATTTTTCCGGCAGAGTCAAATGGAAACGCTCGCTTCGCTCGCTTAATTAATAACTGAATATAAAGAGCGCTCCCGAAACAATGACTCCTTAATTCTACTACAAAACTGATGCATAGATTCTACTCTTTAAGTTAAGTTATTCATTTTGATGACTTGAAGAGATTTGCGAGTTTCTTGCTCGTCTTGACTATGTGCCACGCTTTTGTGAATTCGTATTTCTAATTCCTATCATAAATTAATTTAACGTACATTTAAAAATTAAATGATATCATAGGAATATTTAAACACATACAAATAAAGTTCATTGCCCTGTCAAGAGATGATCACGTCGTAATGTTTCCAGTTTTGCTGATGACCTGAAAGATACCCGAACGTATAATATTTCACACTACAGTTTCCTTGTAAGTGTCCGTTAACCGATCTCTAGTTGGTCATTGTTCGCTCGACGATAGCGTCGGCGCCGACAGGGTTGGATTGGTTGGCTTTAAAATTAATGCCCTTCACTGATAATAAGATGTGTGACTGAGTGGGTGGATCTAGATGCGAATTTATTTGTTTATTTAATTATCTAAACGAACACATCCTTTATCTGTTTTTATTTATTTATTTTATTTATTTTACATCTACCCTATTCAGTTAAAAAACTGATTTACAAAGGAGGACAACTACATTAAATCTAATTACATAAATGCAGACACATCAATGAACTAAAAGTTAGTAAAGTTTGAAATAGTAATATTACAACAATAATGTATTAATATTAATAACACAAAAATAAAATAATTAATAAACCAAATATAAAAAAGAAAAAAGTTAAAACAAGAAAAAATAAATAAATAAAATAATTCTACATGTTTTTCCTGAGAAGTTGAAGTGAACTCAAGTTTTTTCCGAGGTTTTCTACAGTCGAATGCACAGCGAGCCTCCTATCAGACACATACCTAATCATTTGAAGAGGGGCATACTTACATGTACATTGTTGTACACAAATATTTGAATTCGTGTTCTACTTGTTCAATATTTCAGATTTGAATTCGGATTGAAAAATTTGGATTCGCGCACCTATATATAATAACTAAACTCATTACTAATCATTTAAAATTAAATGTATGCAATCGGTAAAAAACATGTTGGATTTCGTGGATATTGGCCTAGGTCTAATGTACTCATATAATAGATTTTTTTGTTTGTTTTTGGTTGATAACTTTTCCTATTACGAGATTATATAAATAGGCGTAAAATATATTAATTCTGTTGAACCGAAGAAAACACGTCTATAAAAACCGAACACTTGCTGACAAACGTATAGCCGTGATGCATGGAGTAGTAAACCCAGGTAGATATGCTAATAACATCTTCGTGAACATGTCCATTCATCACAACCTCCGATTAGCGCCGGTGAATTGATAAAGAACTGTTGACCAAACAACGAATTGGACGAGGTTTGTTTCTAAAACGATGCCTATTAATCTGCGGTGGAAGATCCTAGGTGGTCAGTAATGCCGCCCCGATATCCAGCCGCTAGAAACGTTTTGTAATGTAAATGCGTACAGTTGTCGGGTTGTAAGCAAGAGAGAGAGATACCTCATGCAGCCGATCTGAGGGACAAGACGAAATGTCACTGTCAGCATGTGGCAAAGAACCACCATCTGTCAAGGGTGTACAAAATAGATACAAAATTAAACATTCTTTGTTGGCAGGAAGGCTTATTAAAAAGTTAATTGTTTTTTTAGGTTGATAAAGATTTGTGGTTGGTTTGACCAAAACTAAACGATTCGATTCCCTGCTGATATCTTCATCTTTTACCAGGACTAAACCTACTTAAAGTAAAGTAAATGCCTTTAAAAGTAATTTTATCTTGTTTATACAATGTGCAATGTAGGTATTTAAATTAAACATTATTCAAACGAAAGAACTGATAAATGGTACACTTATGTGTCACTAGAACTTTAGTCGATGTAAAATGTATCTACTCAATTTTTCTCTTGAACGACAAAACGGCTATAATAACATTAACAATATGCCTACCAAATGTAGGAATGGTATACGAAGTTTTTTTGACGAACCTCTTTTCCTTCATCTCTTTACCTGCGCAGCTTAGTATGCAAGTTCGAAAGCACAAAGCTTAAAAATATAGTGGCAGCTTATATCTTCTTGTCAAGGGTCTCGGTTCGATTCCAGGTTAAGACATAAGCATATTGATGCATAAACTCTAATGACTGTCTGTGGTTGGATAAGTGTGACTATCCCCCCTCTTTTCTTATCTAACTTTCCTGTTATTAGAGTGAATGGATAAATAGCACATGCACAGCAACAACATGTAGGGCAGCTTTCCTCTTGTGGCAATGGGCCCTGATTCAAACCAGGAGTCTTGAATATTACATCACCCCAGTGGCGTGGCGAACATACCAAATCGGAGCCCAGGCACCGATACCAAAAGGGGTGGGTGGGTGGTCCCGCAGGGACCCACCCACTCATTACTTTTTATTGAAACATAATATTTTATATACTTTATATGACTATTTTAATTGTTAAAATCACATCCTACTGAATTGTATGGCTACAGCTCTTACTTACCTTATAGTTTTACTAAACCGTTGAAAAGTTTGTCATGAATCATGATTAAGTAAAAGTGCAGACAACATGCATGATGGATATTCATCCAGTAGTTCTCAACTAAACTAATAACAGGTAGCAATTCAACAATTCTGCTAAATGAATAGACAAGCTCGCTTATATTTGATGGAATATATTGATTTGGGGAATTTAAGTAAATAAACAGCTGGTGGCATGGGGAAGTCAGGAACATTTTCGAGTTATCTGTTTTAATTTTTAGTTACCGTCTTATAAAGCAGGATTATCGACGTCGTGAATGCAATAAGAAGAACATTCTTGGACCTATTTCAATTGAGGTATTTCCAGTACAATTTCTACATAAAATAGCATTGATTTCAATGAGATCGAGACAGCAAGTTTGCCCGGAAAAGAATGAAATCGTATCTTTTCTCTTCAAATATTTGTTAACAAAGTGTTTCTTTAAAACACCCACAGAATCGTACCAAATTACCTTGAACATACATTTTCCCAGGGGAACGCCCACGGAGCCCCTAATTTTCATTATTATGCGTTTAAGTAGTTTTCCTAAATCCCAAATAATGGCTCTGCCAATAAACGGAGAAAACAAAAAAAATAACAAAATAGTTTTCCAAAACGCACAGATTATCTAACGGTCTAGGACATACAATTTTTTTTTCAAATGGGAAGGCCCCCGGATTCCTCTTGTAGGTATTAAATTCTTCATTGATTACTTTCACAATGTGTATTTTTTCCCAAATTCTGGCTATGCTGCTACGAGGAGGCAAAAAGGAATAACACACTGTTGGCTTTATGAGTTAACAATTAAAACAAAAGCGCAATGTGTTCAGCGATTCGGCTGATTTTTATAGTACACACTAGCACACACACACACAAAGTCACAGAATAAGTGCCGTTTATCTTGAATAGTAATCCTCATTCGCTTCGCTCACTCGCTCGTTTAATAAATCATATTAATTGCCAGTAAAACGCACCAAATCCATTCTAGGAACACCAAAATTAAAAAAAATCCCTGCGGGGCTAATCTGGGGAAGACAAAAAAAGAACTATAAACCGTTGGCTTTATGAGTTCAACAAAAAAATTATATTTTCAGCCATTTCATTAAAATTCCATTACATAAAAATGAGGCTATCAAATCATGTTAATTGCTGGTAAAACGCACCAAATCCATTCTAGGATCACCAAAATTGAAAACATTCCCTGTGGGGCTAAACTGGGGAAGACAAAAAAGAATGACAAACCGTTGGTTTTACGAGTTCAACAAAAACATTTTTTCATCCATTTCATTAAAATTTCATCACATAAAAATGAGGCTATCAACATCTATAAAATCATATTAATTGCCGGTAAAACGCACCAAATCCATTCTTGGATCACCAAAATTGAAAAAATTCCCTGCGGGGCTAAACTGGGGGCGCGCCCCCAGACCCCCTTGTTGCCCACGAAAGTAGGGGGTGGGTATAGTTATAATATTGTAGGCACCGATCACTCTTAGTAGTTCGCCACGCCACTGCATCACCCTAACATTCGAGTTCCGCTGCGGATATCTGTGTGTGTTTTGTGAAGTTACCCTGCTCGTGGTGACTAGGGGTGGGACGTTTAAACGTTTAAACGTATAGTGGATTGTTAGAGGTTATTAAATTCGCAAAACGTTTGGTAAAACAATTTTTTTTATATATATAAATTGAGGTGGGCAGAGGCCTAGTTTTTTTTAACAAAAATCGTAATTTTGTACTTATGACCGGCCGACGAATAATTAACAACGGTTTTATTCTCACTCTTGCATTTAATGACCCGGCACCTCCACCAAAATTGAGCATTTTTAGAAAATTATCGGCCTAATCTGTTTGCCCGTGTTTGTGTAGGCTCCAAAAGTGATAACAAAATAACATTTCATTAAAAAAAAAGTTTTTTTTTAGCAAATAGGGTTTAGAACGTTTAAACGTTTAAACGCGATAAGTTCAAGGGGTTAAACGTTTACGAAATTAAACGCTTTTTCCCATCCCTAGTGGTGACACAAACATCTTGCAGAATTTTCTTCTTGTATGGTCCTCCGTACAACAGGTTTCGTAATGTGTTGTGATCGAAATCGAAGTGTATATGTTAATTGTAAATCATAGCGTAAATAAACTTTTCACAAAAATCGTATTTCAGTCTACCCACCCACTCAGTCACAGAACTGATTTTCAGTGGGGGGCATTAAATTTAAAGCATACCAGGCCAACCCTGAAGGCGACGACACCATCAACGAGCGAACAATGACCAACCAGAGACCGGCATATTAAGTAGGAACACCGATCTATCAAGCTGGACACGATTCCACCCGCGGACAGCATCAGATTCAACACGGCTAATTCGGAACAACCTTAGAATTTATTACGTGCCTCGTTGTTAGGACGACTAAAGTCACCGTTTACACATTCCTAAGCCAAGAACTGATGAACGATGATTTAGTCCAAATCACAAAAGCAGAAGCTAAAAAACTTCTGCCTAGTGCGGGAATCGCACCCTGGACCTTCTGCACGGGAAGCAAGAGCCTCTAACCAAAAGACCAACATGCCACACAGCTTTGGATCCGTCCTTTAGCAACGAAGAAGGCTATAGGCCTACAGTCATGTCCATGTCCGAACAAAGGTGAATCATGCCCAACCAGGGAGCTTCGATTTTAATCGCCGTTCGTTGTTCGGTCACTTTTCGCGTGTCGATAACATCGGTGCCGACAGGAGTTGGTTCGTCCTCTTCGTCTTCGTCTTCGTCTTCGTCTTCTTCTTCTTCATCTTCATCGTATTCATCGTCGTCTTCGTCATCGTCTTCGTCTTCTTCGTCATCGTCTTCGTCTTCTTTCTTTTCGTCTTCTTCCTTTTCGTCTTCTTCCTGTTCGTCTTCGTCTTCGTCTGTGTCTTCGTCGTCTCTTCTTCTTCGTCTTCGTTTGTCTTCGTCTTCGTCTTCGTCTTCGTCTTCGTCTTCGTCAGCCCAACCTACCAACACGACCGGAATGATTTATTCCACAGCAGTCTTCACGATGTCCAATTAATTACCTTCTTAGTTTGGTTATCCTTGCTATTGACTTTCGTTTAGCATGTTGTACGTAACGCTACGTATGTTCAGGAATGTATATGTGCGCTATCCTGCCGAGCCGCTAATGTGATCAGTTTATCTGTCTGTCCGTCTGTCGAAATTGGTCTAAAATACAAATACATCAAGGCGGTATCACGCAGCGATCTTTCGAACTCGCCCTTTTAAATCTTTCATTTAAAAAAATCTTTCTTGCATTATAATATCGCTGCTGTTCTATTTATGAATCGCTCCAAGTGGTTTCATTGCTGGCGGGCTTAAGTAACAGCAAGCGCTCAGGGGTTATATAGCAGCTAACCTCTGGTCGAAAACCAGATGGATTTACATGCGCTGACGCCCAAAATATCAAAGTTTAATTTACATTCGGATATTCTTGCGGATTCGATGTACGTTTTGGTGTTTTATAATTGGCGATTCGTGTATAGTTTTCATATCAACTCTTGTATTCGTGTCTTGTAAGAAACAGCCAATTGGCTCAGAAATGTGTATAAATCATGGGCTACTGCGGAGTGCAGATCTTCTCTGAATCGTGTCAACAAGTGCACAATGTTCTGCCCTGATCTGGCGTGATGATTTTTTTTATTGACATTTTTATTATTCCAGTATTGCTATTCGAGGCGATGAGTGGTGATATAGATCAGGTTAGATGACAATTATTACTAAATCCCATGCGTTATGCGGGATCGAACCGCGTCCTCCTTGTGGCATACACTTGTGACCAGCGCCCTAATCGTATGAGACACAGCTAACGGCATCTGGCATAATGCTGACACGTTAGCAAATAGCTATTCGCTCAGCCAAGAAGCATTCGACGTATAAGTATATATAAGAATGAAGATTCGCGTTCGGTGGTTTCTTCCGCGAAAGATTGATTACTCCCTGATTTGCTGTTCCTGATTTTTGGCAAACCTCATATTCGTTTGAGTGAGATCGTCTAATAAATCAGTTTTTTTTTCTTTTCGTTTTCTTTTTTAATGATTTTTTTCTTCTTTCTTTCTTTCTTTTTTTCCTTTCCTTTTTTTTGGTTTTTCTTTTCTTTTTTTCTTTTTTCCTTTCTTTTTTTGGTTTTTCTTTTCTTTTTTCTTTCCTTTTCATTCCCCACCCTTTTTTATATTTGATTCATTCATTAATCGCATTTAATATCCTTTTTATTTGTTACCAAATTTGTTGAGTTTAAATGCATTGTTGTAATATTACTATTTCAAATTTTTTACTTAAATGTAGTTCATTGTTGTTGTAGTCTGTGCATCTATGTAATAAGATTTATTTGTAAATCAGTTTTTATGACTGAATAGGATGTACGTTAAATAAATAAATAAAATAATTGAGCGAGCGAAGCGAGCGTCTCCACTTGACTCTTATGGCTCGAATGTCTGTTTTTTTTTTTTTTTTTTTTTTTTCTGTTACTGCTTCGATACAGGTCGCACCGTTACTGCTGATCGACCTGAAACTTTTCACACATGTACACACTACCTAGGAGGCTTGCTGTATAGTTTTTGAACAAAATCCGATCGTTGGTTATAAAAAATAAAAAATAAAATAAATAAATAAAAAAATAAAAATGTTCCGATCGTTATGAAATTTTTGCAGGGTCAATAAGTACAACATTCTCTCTTATTTTTCAAATTTTCAGCTAAATCGGTCAAGACGTTAAAGACTTATTGGTAATCATAATTCGAAAAATGATGCTAAAAAATGAAGGAGGCAGTGAAGATACAAAGATACACTTTAAAAGGCATGACGTGAATTAGTACAATGCAAAGATGTTGGAATAGTATACAGTGTACAATGTCAATATCCAGTTAGGCCTACACTGTGTGGTGGGCCTTATGGGAATGTCGTACTCGGGTCATGTTGCACGTACCGGTGCTCGCTCAACAACGCGTCCAACTGAGCGTTTTCCTAGTAAATAAAAATATGAAACTTTGAAAAGTTGTCAATAAAGCATCCGTGGACAGTCTTACAGTAGTAGATTTTCAAAATGTTGTCTTCATCAGCCAGAAAAAACCACGAATATACTCAATTTTGAACTTTTTTAACAAAATGAAAATTCGTGAAAAGTAATTTATTTTTTATTTTTTATAAATTAATTTAAAACAAATTTTGAAAATGTGATGATTTAGAGCCCTTTTTTTCACTTTCGTGACGTCTGTTCAATATTTCAAACACCTGTGTTGTCAGTCTGCCGAACGAACAAATATATTTGCCTAAAACTTATGACCTGTGATGCAAACTGTCATTGGTTAGGTAACTCCGATACTTGGCCGTCTCTCCTGATTAAATCCCCTGTGGCTGGATCTTGCCAGCATGGGCCTTCACCGTTACGTTGGTTCATCCCACACTGCAGAAGTAACTCTCACCACTCACGCATCACGATTCACTATCATAATAGCCCATCGTGTCGAGACGTAACCACAGGAACTTGGGAAATTTTTTTATCGTGGGAAACCTGTTATAGGGTGCAATTAGCCCTCGTCAGGTGAACTAGGTATGTGCGGATAGAAAATCGTGAAGGGATGACCGAGGGCTGTTTAAGAGGACTCAATCCCTTGCATTCGCCTTAACGACTGAGGAAAACCTCGGAAAAAACCTTCAGTCAGGATTGCCGGTCTCGACGGGATTCGAACATGGGACCTCCCGAATCAGAGTCGAGCGCTTAGCGCCCGAGCCAACGATATGGAACGTAAATCTCAAAATCAATCTTAGGCCTATCAATTTATTTTGACTTTTTGTGATAGGACAAATACAACTTAAATTTATTATATAAAATCCACCACACAATACAATGACACATTATGACGAAAGATGAACGTTGATTACGGTAAAAGTACAGGTTATAGAAGTTTATTGCGACATTTAGGACATTACTTATGTCATGTTTAGTATTGTCCGTTTATTTATTTGTATTTGTGTATTTTATTATAATATGTTTTCAACTTTGATAATAAATTTCGACCAAATTTGTCGTTGTGAAATTGCAGATAACAGTAACACGCATACAACGAGATATGCTATAACAAGCACTATAAATAATTTAAATGTGCTACTTATGAAAACTTTGCGAACGTTTCGAAATTTATGTAAGAGAATATTTACAATTATTGTTTCAAATATTTATCAATGAGTAGCCAATGCTTCTTTCAAACAAATTAAAATGGTAATGTTTTTGGATGAGCGAAGCAAAGACTTCAATTTTACCGACCCCCCCCCAAAAAAAAATTTAGCTAGAGTGTTTTTTGTTTTTGTTTTTGTTTTTTGTTTTTTTTTGTTTTTCTGTCTGTTTGTTCGCTCTATACCGGGCAAAACGGCATATGCGATCTTGATGAAAATTTGAGGGAACCTTCGAAATCTCTAAACTTAGACTTGCTACGTTTTTGGGTACAATCAAAGAAATATTTCTCATAAATCTCGTACTTTTACGATTTTTTTCGATTTGTAGTGCGATATTTTCATGACATTTGGGCCGATTCTGACCAAACGGGTGGGGCTACAACGTTGATGTATTGCTTTCTGAAAGAAAAAGTTGAAAAAGTTGGCCAAAATCCATAGAATAAAGGTTTTTGATATGATTTTTTTGAGGTTTATAATAACAATTGACAAGTAGGTAACAATAGAAACTTGACAACAATCACCTACAATGCAATAAAAAGCACTTGCAAAGGAAAAGTGGTCCTATGCAAACTAGAAACTTACAAAAAAGCTCATCCAACAACGCGGCGGGACTTAAGCGTTTTCCTATAGGTAGACGATATATTCGTACCGATATATTTTCGTGACATTTGGGCCGATTTGACCAAACGGGTGGGGCTACAACGTTCATATTTCACATGGACATTAAGGTAATGGTGATGTATTGCCTTTCTGAAAGAAAAAGTTGAAAAAGTTAGCCAAAATCCATAGAATAAAGGTTTTAATATGAGTTTTTTGAGGTTTATAATAACAATTGACAAGTAACAATAGAAACTTGACAACAATCACCACCTACAGTGCAATAAAAAGCACTTGCAAAGGAAAAGTGGTCCTACGCAAACTAGAAACTTACAAAAAGCTCATCCATCAACGCGGCGGGACTTAAGCGTTTTCCTATAGTTAGACGATATATTCGTACCCTCCCTAACCAACAACAGTATACCTGAATCTCGCCGATTATGAAGTTTCCAAATTCATTTCACGTTTATGAAGGCTGGGTGACGCATTGTAAGCGCCCCAACTCTTGTAAGGTGCCACGAGCGCAACCTAACCTAACTAGCGCTTCGCGGCTTGGCTGCGGCGGCGGCCACCTAGCGGGCACCTAGATGTAATTTACGGCCTAATCACCACAAAATCAATATAGTTTGTCGCACTTGCATTGGTTCAAGGTTCAAACCAATGTCGTATCAGTATCGAAACATAAATTGTGTGGTTCGTTGGTCTTGTGGTAAGCGTATCTGCTTCCAATACAGAAGGTCCAGCGTTCGAAGCTCGCTATAGGCAGAAGATTTTCAACTTTTGATGTGGACTTGAAGTCCCATAATTTCTTGGCTTAGGAATTTGTACACTGTGACTTTGAGCAAACGAGGCACATTATACATTCTAAGGTTGTTCCGAATTAGCCTTGTTGATTCTGGCGCTGTCCGCGGCCGGAATCGTGTCCAACTGGTTTGGTTCGTGTTTCCTATTTAAAATGGTCATTGTTCGCTAGTCGATGGTGTTGACGCCTACATTGATGGCTTGGTCTGCTAAATATATATAATGTCCTCCACTGAAAATCATTAATGTGACTCAGGTGGTAGACTCGAAAATACAAATTTATGAATTTACTTTATTATGTTTGCAGGCCCAAATCTATGACTATAATGGTTTCGTAAAATGTCACGATTTCCGAACTTCCTTCATTCTATTTGCAATAAGTAACGAAAGTTTATTTGGCAGTATTGTTTAGTATCGTACTTTTGATATGGCAGTTTCTAAACTGCGTGTGCTTGTCAGTTGCCATTATATGCGGGATCCTCTGAGATATTGCCTAGTCGTACCTTTGGGTTTCTAGTACTTAGCTGTGACATACGAGGTCGCGTCGAGAGAAAATATGCATCTCATCGCCATCCTATTATCATTATCATTAGCCAGCCATAAACCATGTACGGCGCATTTACAAAATCAACATTCCTCTAGATTGTTTTAAAAGCCAATTTATGTTATTGTATCTAATTAATTGGAATGTTGTAAGTGGATGTCCCGATGTGAAATGCTATAAAATCAGCATGGCTCTGTTAGTTATTGGACATTCTCAATAAGACACCACGCGGCTTTAGGCGGGGGGTCGAACATGGGTTACTACCCACACTAGAGTGTTAACCTGAACGACTCTGTGTTCTTCACGCTGTCTGCAATGTTGGCTCAGAGTAGGGGGCAGTTGGATGTATGTTGCAGACTACTTGGTAGGCGTAATGTGAACAGTAAGTCAATAAGGTCAACGCGGCGCGAGCGACCACATGTTAAAATGATCTTAACTTTGGTCGCGCCGTTCGTTGGTCACACGTGGTTCTAGCCCTCTGATTGGTCTAGAACCTATTCGTTTGTATTTGCTCGCCTGTATGAAAACAAGGCTTAACCCTTTTAACAAGAAAACGTTACAATTTTGAAAAATACAAATCGGTCTGCTTAAATAAAAGAACTCGCGGTCAATAACAATGAAACCAACCTGCCCTTATCAGGCCAACCAAATAGGTTACAAATTTAACTATTGCAACACCATCATGCTGTGGTAGAAGCTAACACATGATGGTAAAACTTTCTTTTAAAGTAGGTACTATTAGTAGAACCATACTTCAACTTAAGTAATTCCCGCTTGTCTTACTCATCTTGTCAGTTACATCATCTTCAGCCCTCTAATTTCCTCACCTAGTGAGATGACGAGTGTATGCAACCTTCTGAAGGTTCATTTGACAGTTTATTTATTTCAGAAACAACTCACCGAAGTGGTATTGATAATGGAATCTCAATGGTTATGTCGTTTTCTTTTTGTTGTAATCGATGGTAAACTTGCAGCAGCATACATCACGAAAGACGCACGAGATAAAATACCTTACGGACCTTTTGGTCAATGTGTTAGGGCGTCGCGACGCTCCCGACGCCCTCCGTAGTGTACCTGTGCTTGCAACGATTGTGTAAAAAAACTTGTATCCCATTGACTTCTTAATAGAAAAAAGCAGCTTACAGCACGAAAGGCGCAAGAGATAAAATACCATACCTTTTGCTCAATGTGTTAGGGCGTCGCGACGCTCCCGACGCCTTCCATAGCGTGTCAGTATACTTGCTACGAATGTTCCAAAAACTTGTACACCACTATTCAAAAGAATAAAGTATCTTACAGTACGAAAGGCGCACGATATAAAATACGATACCTTTTGCTCAATTGGTTATTAGGGCGTCACGACGCTCCACCAAAATACTCTTTCGTGAAAGATTGGTCATATCATCACCACCAGAGACCGACGCTGGTGGAGAGGTTTTATTAGTCAATCCTTCTTGATCTCTTCCTAGCTGTTTTGCATACTCCCTCACTCGTGATTTTTCTAATTTTGTGTTTATCCTCGTGTGTCTCCAGGACGTGGCTGCGCGCGGGCTGGACCTACCCCACGTGGACTGGATAGTCCAGTACACGGGGCCGTGCAGCGTCGCCGACTACGTGCACCGCGTGGGACGGACGGCGCGCGTCGGAGTCGCCGGCTCCGCGCTGCTCTTCCTGTCCACCACGGAGACGGACTTCGTCAGGAAGCTGGAGGACAGGAGGATACGACTCCAGGAGGAGGCGATGGAGAAGAGTCTGCAGGGACTGCAGGTCTTCAACCAGCCCACGAGCGGCAAGAAGAAGAAGAAGGTTAGTTCGAGAGATATAGCATTTGAACATTTAGTTTGAAAAGTGTTTCGAAATATCGGTAACTGCCTAAAATTCTACCATTAACATTGCACACACTTTTAAAAAATGTTTTTAATGAGTTTTGTTCACTAGTAAAATTACGGCTGCAATGTTGAAATGTACTATTTTTTTAATCATTATTTAGGTATTATAATATTATCAATAATTTATATTTTACTTTTTATTAATTATATTTTAAATCAATTTGTTATTTTTCATTTTCAATCACCTACACAAGAATGCTTTGGTACCATCACATAAAAGAGCGGGCTTATAATAAATGTTAACCGCCAACACATAAAACTCAATCAAACTTTGAAATTGTTGTAACAATCAACAAATTAACAAGTATAAGGCTCCAAATATGCTCTTTCTTGGATTTAAGTTTTGTATTGGGGTGTACCTTGATAAAAAAAAATTAATGTATGGTATTCATAAAAGATAGTTTTGACTTAATGTTCAATATTATTGTCAACAAGAAAACGTCGTGTTGTTTTATTACAGTATTTATCTCCAAACTGATATCTAATAAGTTGTGTTCTGGATTTTGTCACAGATTTTCTTGCTATCATCTGTGGTTGTGTCAACTAGTTAAAACCTGTACAGAAATGAATTGCATTTAAGAAATTATACCGGTAGAACATGAAATATGAGAACAGAATTTGACAATGGAATGATGTTTCATTATTTTACAGGTTCCCCATACAAAATGTAGCAAACCTTCAAAATATTATCATTACCTAAACATGAACTATCAATACATAAATAAGCTATTTTACAGGTTTCCCATACTAAATGTACCAAACCTTTAAAATATTATCATTACGTAAACATTAACTATCAATACGTCAATAAGCCAAATTATTTCCATTTATATAAATGAAACTAAATAGAAACTCTTTGTTGTAGATTGAAACCCCAACACTGGAGGCATCCGCAACCGCGCTTCAACTGCGCTTTGAAAATGCTGTCTTGGAGGGCAAAAGACTTCACGGGCTGGCTGTTAAAGGTAGGTTACGACTTACGACAAATTTGTATATTTTAATATTTGCTAGTATTAGGTCTGGTATAGGAAACTGTCCTTGGTTTCAAATATATCTTACACGTATTTAGTAATTTGTAATATTCAATTTAATAAACATCGCATTTAAAATAAATTATAAAAAATAAAATCTGCGGATTCTATGCATGTTCAAAGTTCCTGGCTTTTGACTTCCCGCAAAAAGACTTAAGTACGCGCTCTTTTGGTTGTGACGTCATCGTGAGGTGAGGAGGGAAAGCTAATTGGCAGAACTGTCAGCTCACCGCCTCGGCGAACCTCACGATGACGTCACGCCCACCTACAATGGCGCATGGCCGTTTTCCGGCGCGAAGCCCGGTTCAAATGTTTCCTCGCTCACAGTTAGCGCTTATAAAATCCGGACGCATAAAAACTTTACTGGTCGGTATTTGAGGTTATTAGTAGGTACATATTCAAATTTGGTAATGAAGGTCAGTTCCCTATTATAATTTTAAGAAAGTTCCTAGTTGCATCATTTTTGGCCATCCATATGTCTCAAGTCTCATAATAAAAGCTGAACAAGTCATCTGATTGATATTGCCCTTCAACAAAATATTATACAGAATTGTGACTGGGGAAGTTGTAGTAACAGGGCTAGCTTCATTAAAGGGGATTGATTTAGCCCGGCACCTCCACCAAAATATATTTTGTGCATTTTTATTTCAGACTGATTTTATTTGTGTCTCATTCTTCGACAATCTGTTGACTAAGTCGGTTCGTCGCTCCCTATTTTGAAGCCTAATGTACCTGTGCTTGTGCTTCTTACAAATACTATATGCCTACGATGAGAGATTGTGAGAAAACATTCTCAACAAATCACACTTTTAATGCAAATAAATAGTAGGCATTTTGGTCAGTATTTCATCTTTATGTATCTACTATTCACTTCAAGTTTTAACTTTACATTTATTTTTGGTTTCTTCGAAACAAGTTTGTGAAATTTAAGAATGTACTTGTTATAATTCAGCAATTCAGTTTTAAAATCTTCCCATCCCATCTAAGTAATCTGTACAGCATAGTAGATAATCAACCCTCCACTGTTTTGTTAGTGAACTTCCTCCATCACATTGTCCTTGTAGCCTACTCATCACAACTTGTCCCATACCCATCCATAGAATGCTTATCAGTATAGAAGTAGTATGTATTTACTCGATTGTTGGTTGCACTCATAATAGGGTAGACAAATATTCTGAAATTATTCTCCTTTAAAAGTTCAAATAAATATCAATAAAAAAATAACAAGATAAGTAACACTTCAACATCACATCAACCTAGTATCCAAAGAAGTTCTAGGATGCTGCCAAAATAATACAGTTGGTAAGGCTTGTGCAGTGGTATGTAATTTTATCACAACTTGGAATTCAATATCAGTAAATTCTTATTATTGCATACTAAAATGTATCACTCACGATTATGTAGTACGCGCTCGTGCAATCCCTTTTTTACACCATTGGTGGAGGTGCCGGGTTGGACTTATTTTTTTTGCATACAAATGTAAGTCACACCCCACTTTAATGCATTTCAATTTTCAATTCTAAGTGTAACCTACAATTGAGAATATACGCTAATTAAATAATACATGATCGTACTATTTAGTTCTGGTTAATCTTTGTGCTGTTGCGTCGTGTCGATGATCAGGCACTGCTTGCGTTTATCCATCATGTAGACCTAGGTGGTTTCTTCAAGACTTATGAAATAAATCCTGATGATTTGGGCTGTATTTAACAAAAGGTACCATACTAACCAAACGATTCTCCATTGTTCTTGATTGGCCTAGGAGCTAGACCATAATCAATGGAAATACTTCTTTGTTCATCAATGGCTGAATCCAAACCTGTAAATATGTATTTACAATTTCTAAGTGTAAGCTTAGTACACGAAAAGAGAATTAAGATGAAATTTATATGGTAGCCCATATGTAGGCCTAATGTACATATGTATTTGTACGGACATTGACTGTTATGCTGTTAGTGTTAACGTATAAGATAAATTACGGTGGTCTACGTCCTAACCACACACACACAAGTATGAATATCGGACACTTAGTTATTACGTGGTGGACGCAAGGATGGATCTTATATGTAATAGAATAAATAAACAGGATAGACGTTAAACAAATAAATAAAATAAAAGTAAGCCCCCATCTGCCAATTATTACTCACATTGCACATTCATATCTGTCAACCCAATCTTGTCAATGTAACATCTTAGAAGCCTTGTATCATAGGTTAAACATAACTGCTTGGGGCCCACAACATCAACATTAGGCAAGACCAACACCCAAGAAGTGTGAAGCACTTTTGGGTCACAGGGTGTTTTAGAGGTTCATACCCGTAATTCTTGAATGAGCTGGACCAAACGAGAATATAATCTAAGACAGTGAAGGAACACAAACTTGAAGTTAATACAGTATAAAGCATAAAGAAGAAAGGTGTTGGATCTGTTTTGCCAATTCTACGATTCTGGCAGTAGGTCCTCTTTATTCCTTCGTATCATACACAAAGAATTCGAAATCGAAAAGTGCTCGGCCAATATAAACAAGTGTGATGACGCCCAAAGATTGCCAAAATGGCATAGGGGTCAATAGGGTCTAATTTCCAAGTGGAAACCAGGTAACTATCACCTTCAGATGACAACGAACGTAAGTACACTATATTTTCCCTCAAGCAACATGGCGCAAATCTCAACATGAAACCTCTCCACCCCGCACCTTTACCTGCCTCAAAAGGAAAACGTACCGGTAACATGGGTGAATAGGAACAAAACTTTCTCTAAATAATACTAAATTCGTAATTGCCGCTCTTTTAAACGGCTCACATAAGGTTTTTGAAAGTGGTAAAACACATTTTGCAGTTCCCTCTAAAAAAAGACTAAACTTGACAACCGCAGCCTTTATAATAGAAAATCAGCCTCAATGTTATGAAAACATTGGCACATTTTAAGAGAGCTGATAAACTTTGTCATTTCTCTTTTTCTGGGAAGAGTTAATATCTTATAAACGTAGGACCCCCATTATCAAGAATATATTTTTTAAATGTAATTTGAGTTAGGGTTAATAGGAACAGCTAGCATATCTATATGCATTTTCAGGCATATTTATATCCCTGTTCCTATTGACTCCACATGGAGGTGAATAGGAACACACAATATAAAAAATATAAATAAAATATAAATATTCATATCCTCTGTTAATGGTTGGTTATATTATTTAAAGGAACCACAAAGCCATAATTTAAAAAATATCTCATTGGTTTACTATGATTCATGTTGAAATAACAAGAAGTTAACTTACAAAACTGTTCCAATTCACCCCACCTTACGGTACAGGTTTGTGTAAAGACACGCTCAAAAGCATAAGAGCAGCCCAGTCCGTTTAGGTTTAGGTATTTTCGTATTACTAAAAGTGCATATCGCTCGATTCTCGGGTCGCAACTGATTTTACTAAACTTCAAATTAACAATCGAACCACCAACGGAATTAAATATCTGGGGCCCAATGCCCAATTTTTCCTTTAAATTTATTTTGTAAAAAATTCACTGATCACAAAACGTAGGGTTTGGGCAAAGAAATCGAAATTTTTCTATAGACATCGATATGTGGGAATTTTTTAGATATTGCTATGGAATGGACTCCTTATCAAAATTCAGATTTTTTTTTTTAAATTATAAAATAACAAATAACTAGAATAAGGATATCAATTTTGGAATGCAAATGTGTATGCCCTTGTTGTAAATACCCAAGAAAAATTTGATCTATTTCTTCAAATTCGTCCTAATTTTTACAAATGGTGGAGGTGCCGGGTCATTCAACACGAGTGTGAAAATGCGATTACATCGTTTTTAATTTTTTTACGAAATTTTACAACCCTTTTAACCAAAAGATCATAAGTAGTAGTTTTTTGTTTAAAATTTTTTTTGTTTTCAAAATTAATTTGACAAAAAATAAATTTTTTGTGTATTGACACGAAATCTGTTGTGATATCGATGTTTAATGAGTGTCATAGCTAAACCCCAAACTTAACTTAATTTCCCATAATTTGATTACTAACACTCGTGCAGCTGCACTCACTCGCTTTATTAAAAGTCCAACATCGCCACCGTTTAAACAAACTTCGTGAGATCTGTTCGTTAAAACGGTGTGGGGGATTCGTTTCGTGGGACAACTATTTAGCTACACCACACCCCCAGCAAAAACATTCAGGAGCCATCCAATTTAAGCAATGAAGCCTGTGAGGTTCTAATCTCAAAACAAAAATCTTTTTTATAACTTTTTTTTACTTTTTATTCCCGGGTATTGAAATTACCATTGTTTTATTTTCTTAAAGTTTTTGTATTTATTATTGTATTTTTTTTTCGTTTTTAAAAACCTTCTCTTAAATTTGGCCCAAGCTCTAAAGCTAAAAAAAACAAGAAAAAGGGAAAACCCATAAAAATTATAAAGCATAGCTATGAGTTTTTATTATTTGCCAAGATAGACTGTGCGGGTTTTCCCACGTTTACATAAACTTCCGATTTTATTTATTTTCCCGTTGACATTGTCTTTCAACAAGGAATATAATATAATGTTTTAGTGATATTGGGGGGGGGGGGGGTTATAGCCCCCCGAATGGTTGTATTTTTTTACTTGTCACTTCCTTTTTAAGAAGGCTGAAACAAAAAGGTACAATAATTTATGTGTATCTCTTTTTACTCGGCACCCCCAGCAAATACGGGGAAAACTAAAAAAAGGAAGAAACGTTTTTTTTTTTAAATTTTAAATATTCTTTGAAGACGTTGTTTTTGTATCTTGGTTTTCCCTCTTTTGGGTATACAGCCCACAGCCTACACCCGTACCCACTTCGACCCCAGTTAGGTCATTTTTTACGACGATCGTTATCAATAAATATAATGATAGTAATATTTCATATTTTATATATTTCACATTTTATGAACATTTTTTCTCAATTTAGTTTTTCTCCCCATAGCCTTTATTCCATGGACACCTTGAGTTTTTCTCCAATAATCCCCCTCACTTAAAACTAAAACGAATTTCCGCCTCACATTTGTAATGCTAGCGTTACCAGCGGGCGTAATTTATTTTGATTACTCTGGATGTCTTACTGACTATAAAAATACAAAACGGGATAATTTAAAATCGCATATCAGCCCCCAAATAATTATCGTCTCGAATGCTATAGCTAATAGTTTTTCAACCTTGCCCCGTGAAACCAACAACAGTTTCACTCCGATTCACCCGCTCGTTCGGTTTGGCTTCTAGTTAAAAGGGGGAATTAACATTTTAAATTTTTCACCAAAAAGTTTTTTAAATTTAAATAATTTCTGTCATGGTTTTTGGGGGAGGTACCCAAAGGAGAAAATTTTACTTTTTAAAATTTATAATACAAATAAAAAAGGGAAAAAAACACTCGTGTATATATTACCGTACCCCTATTTTACGAATGGCATATTAAAGCAATTTTTATAAAATGGACCGTTTTCCTTAAGTAATGGTCCCATATTTTGATGGGGCATTAAGTATGTACGAATCATCCGCTCAATCTTTTGTGTCTGCAGTTACCCCCTTTACTTGGTCATAGAGCGGACCATTGCGTGACTCTGACCCAAACTGCTGGCTGGCCATTACCACACAGTAATGATCATGCTTTTTAACAAGGTTTCTTTCGTATTTGTTCACTGAGCAAAATGTGGTTTAAGAAAGTCAATCAAAATATATTGAGAATTAATTACGGTTTTATACCGGTTAACTTGGTTTACTTCGATTCACCGGGGTTGTCCGTCCAAGGCACCTTTGAACATCATGTGTGAGAAACTCAT